>JAURVB010004463.1:0-86125 GCA_033002965.1 Piper betle
GTCAGTAAATGTAGCATTGAAAAACAAACCCAATCTGGAATCCCAATTTTTCAAACTTTATTCCTTTTTCCTTACTTGATTTTCACATTAAAACTTTAACATTATCACATCCATATTTATGTCCAAGTATGTCCACAACTTCAACTACTTGAGTTATTAATAATGAGAAGCTCCTCCAAACTCTAACACTAATTTTTTACTCAAGTTCAAATTCAAATAATTCAAAAGTGTTAGGCTCTATTTAGATATTTTGGTCTTTAAGGATTCCATCAATGCTTGAACTCTTGTTCAAGTTCAAGCACAAGACTTCAAGGCCGAGATCAACTCCAAAGTCCAAAACTTCATGTCCATAACATGTCCAATAATAGTTTGAAATGTCACAACATTTGAATTAATCGAACATGATTCAACATATGATTAACTTGCTCTAATTCTTCTGAAACACAACATAAAACAAAACTTCATAAATTTTAACATGAATTAATGTTTCATTATAAAAATTCAAAATTAACAATTTCAAGACTTAGTCAGCAGTGGTTGGATGGGGCAGTGAGCCGATCAAGAGGGCGGTCAAGGCCTGTGTCTACGTTGGGCATTGCGATGCAGCCTCAAGGGATCCGTGTGGCCATGCCACGGATGGTGCTTAGGCTTCCACATGGAACACAAGGTGTTCCATACAGGAGGCCTAATTGTCCCTGCTTCATTTAATTATTTTAAAAAATTTGGGCTAGAATCCCAGTCAGTTTTTTAAAAAGTTAAATGCATCTGTCACAATAAGTTGTGTCAAAGTCATATTGCAAAATCAGAATTGAAATCAAAATAGGTTTTCGAGGGAGCCACTGAATCGGTTCGAATCAGTCTAAATCAGTCAAAAATCGGTTTAGTTGAATCGGCCATATATAAAAATTTAAGTTAGTCAAAATCATGGGTTATTAGTTATAGAACATTACATTTTGATATTATGGTATGTCTTATCTTTTATGATATTTTTTCATATTTTTTGGATTTTTCTTGAATTATTTAGAGTTAGTTATTATTTTTGACTCGAGTCAAATTCAAGTCAAGTTTTAATTACGAGAATGCTACGACTATTTCTTTATTTCCTTCCCTTATCTCTCCCACACTCGCCACCCTCCTTCCCCTGTCGCCGCCACCGCCGCCTCGCCCGCCACCCCTCGCCAGCCCTGCCCCGTCCCTCCCCGCCAGCACTGCCCAGCTCGGCCTCCCCCGCCGGCCCTGCCCCGCCCCTGCCCCGCACCGCCACCCCTTTCCGCGCCGGCCCTGTCATCCACCGGCCACCCCCTTCTGCCCCTCCAGATCCTCTCTCCTCCTACCCCCCACCCAGCCCCCGTTGCCCAATGGCCACCATCGCAGCTTGCCACTCACCGTCGCCGCCCCATCCTCCCCCTACCCCGTCTATCACCACTGTCTAGAATCGGCCGCCCCCACCATCGCCCAGTCGCTGTCCTCGCTGCTCGCCGTCGCCGGCCCGTCCTCCTCCCACCTCGTCTATCACTGCTGTCCGAAATCGGCCAATTCTTGAATCGGCTCAAATCGGCCAATTCACAAACCGACTCGCATAAAGACCAATTCGTATGATTTTTTGAATCGGAAACGCTCCGAGCCGATATAAATCAGCCGATTCCGAGTAGAATCGGCCGATTTGTGGAACTAAAGTCAAAGTTGTGTCATTTTTGTAAGAAAAATTAATATATATGTATGACACAGCTTTAATCGTGTTAAAATTGTATCAATTTTTTATAAAAATATTATTATATTTGACACGAGAATAACCTTGCCAAAGTTTTAGCATTTTTTAAAAATAAATGTTAATAATATTTGATACTGTTTTAACTGTGTCAAAGTCGTGTCAATTTCTTTAAAAGAATATCAATATATTTGACACACGTATACCCACATTTTTTTATAAAATAATAATATATTTGACATCGGTATAACAATGTCAAATCCATAGTTTTTTAAAAAATATTAATATATTTGACATTGGTTTAACCGTGTCAAAGTTGCGGTAGTTTTTTATACCTATATGGCACTGTCAAATGACCTCAGTAATTTTCTAAAAAAATAAAAATAAAATATTTTTCCTGTCTGCCACGATTATTGCCAAGGTAAGGTCGTTACGAAGTTTTAATACAAACTTCTGATATCAAATCGTTGTCAAATATTTTAATACGATTTTGTCACGTTTTTTTGTGATAGACATTTTGATACAGATTTATTGTGACAAGGCTGCAACAAATTGGTCATGGATGTAATTCTGTATCAAATTTGTTGTGACGGAAAACTATTTTACTACTAGTGTTATTTCTATATTAATTGTTGCTAATACTAAGCCTTCTCAAATAAAATATGTAATTCTTTTAAACTAAATGAACTACGTGGAACTAATTTAGCATGAGAAAGTGTGAGAATAAGTTTCAAATTAATTTATAATAAGTTTCAAAATTTGGCTACAGCCTACAGTTAATTCCTTACAACAGGTATTTCGAAATTAACAAAAATAACACTCTCCATCATGTAAGAAAACAATTAATTTAAAAATTGCCTATCCCTAACTTTTCTGGCTTTTATAATAGTTTAATAAATGACATTAGGCGGATGTGGGTGCTTGAAACCCCATAGCCACCATAATGTACCACCCTCTATGAATGGAAGCAATACATTTCCTAGAGTTTAAGATAGTGTTATGTAAAGAATAGTTTCTCAATGTCTGGATCAGTATACTACGGATAGGTTAGTACACTACTCAAGCCGAATCGATCATTATTTTATTCAAAGAAAATATAACTGGTTGGCATCTTAGCTATAGATAAAATAAATTAAATTAATTTAAGTATTTTGATTGGTTAAACCTCCTACTTTAATTAATAAAAAAAGATTACCCATCTCTGTCTTATATTAGCAAACAACAATCTCACTATCATTCTCTCATTTCTCTAATTTTATTATAGGAATTAAAAAACTAACTCACGAATTTAGTTATGTTCTAGTTCATAAATAATTCTTCAATTTTAGTTACTAAGTTCTTTCCGGCTTAAACCCTACGTCTACGTCTTCCCCCTATCATGCAGATGATGGAGGAGGGGATTGAGAACGACACTTCCATGCATTGATACATCTTATCCATCAGCTTGAACCTGGTCCAGGATGAGATTGAAAGTTTGAAACGACCAGAAAACCTCCACGAGAACCATGACCACACAACAACCTCACCTCCAATTTTTATATTAGCCCCATTAGTTGGCAATTAAGCATTTGGCAACATGGGTGCGTCTCTTCCGTTTGATAATTAGGTTACACAGCGACTAGAATTAGATTCCTCCAATATGGGCACTTTCATTAGTGGGGGCAGTCAATCAATTTCTCCATGTATAATGTACATGACACATACCATGTGAGTTAAATTAATGCCTATGCCAAATTAGTCTCTGCCTTTGGTCCATTTTTTCCATAAGTTCATAATTCATTTGCCCATCCTTTCATGATTGCAAATGTGAGGTTTATCCACACTTCATGCAAAGAAAAAATAGAGGTGCGATGTGATGTTGAGACACATTATTTGAATTTTTGTTAAAGTATCACTGCTATCTCGGGCGAGTACTCTATCAATGCATTGTCGGTGGGCTGATTGTGACATGGTCATCACCTATCAATGCATTGTCGGTGGGCTTATTGTGACATGGTCATCACCTAGGATCGCCGTAGCAGTTGCATGCCTAGGGGTGCTAATTGAGCAAGCGAGCGAGCCGAGCTCCAACATGTGTTCGAACTCGGCTCGAATAGTTCGAAACTCGTTCGAACGAATTTTGGACATACATGTTCGAGTTCGACTCGAATATCTTTTATCTATTCGAGCTCGACTCGAGCTCGAATATACTTAAACTGTTTAATTTTTGTGAGGCTCGTTCGTTAGTTCGAAACCAGTTCGATTAAAAGTCAAAAGTACCTCACTTAAAAAAATGAAGTGAATGTGGTTTGAACCCACAACCTTGAAGTCATCAAGGTGAATACTTACCATCTCAACTATCTTGCTTCTTTGTTATTATATATATATATATATATATATATATAATATAATATAATATAAAGACTATATTATTATATTATTTTATCGAGATCGAGTTCGAGTTACAACTGAGTCTAGTCGAGTCGAACACGACCTTGCTCAAGCTCGGCTTGTAAGATTTGAATTCGAGTCGAGTTCGAGTCGAGCATTTAAATGTCGAGTTTTGAGTCG
This sequence comes from Piper betle, assembly GCA_033002965.1. NCBI lineage: Eukaryota > Viridiplantae > Streptophyta > Magnoliopsida > Piperales > Piperaceae > Piper > Piper betle. Next base: position 4,259 of record JAURVB010004463.1, read on the forward strand.
AGTCAAGCCGAGCCGAATGCTAAATGCTCACGAGCTGGCTCGCTCAATTAGCAACCCTATGCATGCCCCCAACTTATTGTCCATTCATCTTTCTTTCTTTTTTTCCCAAGCCCATTCATTTTTTTCTATTTAAATTTTGTTATTTAATTTTTGTTGTTTGATTTTTTTCAAGCCCACCTCTGCCATTGTTTTTACATTGTCAATCCCAAGCCTAAATAAAGGAGGGTTAGCGTCTTTAGCTATTAAAATTTTATCATTTTTAATTACATGGATCCTACTTTAGAATTTATCTATATTTTTTCTATATAATAATTTGAAATAAAATTATTTTTGTAGATTTAAGTAGTTTAACTTTCCATTAATTATATATTAGATAATTTGTTCATACACAATATATAGCATTCTATTATTTGTAAAATGACCATTATGACATGAATATTCCATTTATTATTTTATAATTTTTGTAAATAATTATATAAATAAATAAACACATAAAAAATTTTGTACTCAACATACATTATTGATTGTGCAATAATGTAATTGGGATAATCTAAATTAAGGATTATTACTCCTAAAAAATAATAAAATCTAACCTAAAAAATTAATTAGAAAATAGAAGGGGCAGATGTTGGCTAATAATAAATTCATTAAATTCTTGCCTACTTGTGATATAGCTGAACAAGCACAAACATAAACAGGTTTGTCCGTGCTCGGGTCTAATAGCCCCCATACACTCCTCTTGTCCTCGGTGACTTGGTCCTAGCAGTTCCACAGGACGGGGAGGAGATAAGAAGAGATAAAGATAGAGGTTGAGAAGGTCTGATTTGAGGCCTCAAATTGTGAAACTGAGAAATTCTCTCGGATATCTATAAACACCCAAACGGTGAAAGAAAAAAAATAGAAGAAGAGCAGAAGAAACAAGCAGGAAAGGAAGAAGGAAGGGGAAGAGCCCCTCGCAGGAGATCCATCTCCGATAACTCCCTAGCCCACCGTTACAGAGCTTGGACTGTACCCAATGCAGCCCAGCTGAGAACCTCTACCGTTGATAGCCATCCTCGCTGGAAAAAGCCAAGAAAAGCCCCATACGGGAGTTGTGCAGAACCTATAAGCCGCCATCTTCCTGACCTCCGTACGGCCAACCTAGGCTGTTGCAAGCCACACTGACACTTACACCAGATTCCCCTCAATACCGCTAACAAACCTAAGTTGATAGCCACCACCAGAAGAGCCATTGATCGCTGAGAAACTACTAAAAAGAAGCCCATCGGAGCAATGCAATAGCAGCACCTTATCTTTCAAGCCTCAACCGCCGGAAATGCCGTTGCCAGAGCCACCAAAGCCACCATTGCACTGTCATTGCAACTTCAGACCTGTTTATAGTTGTCCATGTCCTCGAGCCTATCCAGATCAGTGACCAGCTCCACTACCCCTGGTTGACCGCGATCGAGACCAGCCACATATCTGCAACCTTGTCCACGATCTGTTCATGACCAGATTTGGACCGGTGCACTATGCGCCACCTACAACTCGACACACCAAGAAATGTCTAGCACCTGTGTATGCCACTCGGTCTAGTTCATCATTTTCCTTGTTGGAACCAACTTGAAGTAGTTTGGTTCAGTCCATTAGCACTCTGAAAATAATTTGAAGGCCTTCTAGACCTCGGATCATGGCGAAACATCCTACACCACCATTTTTTGATGCTTTTGACGCAATGGTGGGGATTTGAATACTATAAAGGGATGACCCGGGTGTTGGAGTCGAACATCTCAAAGGCAATCTAATTAAAGGCTGCAAAATTCACTATTTTGTATGAAGTGTAAAATCAAAAAAGAAATAGTGGATTGTGAGTACCAATCTCACCATAGACTGACTTAGGGATTCGAGTTTAACCTTGAGGAACCACATAAAAATTTCTTGTGTCTTTCCTCCTCGTAATGCTTTATTTTTATTTATTTTCTATCTCGCACGGTTTCTTTGCGAGACAAATGTGCCTTTGGTCCCACCGAACCTACTTATTGACTCGAAGCGAAGACCGAATCGTGGGGGCAGCAATCCCGCACCTGAATATATTTTGGCAACTCTATGGTGAACAAGCTAGAAGGTAGCGGTGTTGTTTGGAGAAGTTTGTGCAAGCAACAAGAATGGCGCCGTAGACAAGGAATGTGGTGCGACAAAGGAGTGTTAATGAAGATGATCCATCAACATAAACTCAAGGAAGGCAAAGACAATTTGAAGTAAACATGGAAGCAAGCTAGCACATAGTGGAAATGTGTGAGTAAGAATCCAATAGCTCAAAGCAACGTTGACCGAGGGAAATGCAGAAAGAATTTCTTCAAGTAAATGAATGCAACCATGAGAAGAAAACAACCAAAGTCTAAAAAGCAATGAAGAGGTGAACCAACCTTTAGAACCAGGACAAGTGCTTCTGACACTAACAAATCAGCTAAGTGGAGGACAAGTACTGAAACAAACCATTGAAGTAAGATTCCGCCACAGTGAAGAGCGAATGCAACGAATCAATGATGTGATGCAACAAGAGCTCACCCAAATGCAACAGGCTAGTACTGCAACGGGGAGCTCATTGAGATGATAAGACGACCATCTCACACAATGTCCAACAACAAACCAACCCCTGAAGGCCAAAAAGATGTCTTCAACCTCCACAATTCCGATTGTATCAACCTCAATCCCAACTACAGAAACAACTACCACAACATTGAGCGATCAAGCCGGCATCCCTCATGAAATTAACAAAGTTTCTCTAATTTCAAGGATTGAGTTCATCCACCAAGCATCTGCAACATCAACTTCACGGCCCAAATAGATTTAGTCACAACACAAACAACTACAGTAACCAAGTAGGACAGAGTCTTGTTTGTTTCCTCATTCAGCATGGCTTCCATAGCCACCGTACTACCAGCCGACATACCTATACTAGTGGTATGACCCTACAAAAAACCATCTTTCATAGTGTTCCCACTATCAATCTTAACCATAGTGCCTATCCCAATGGTTCCGCAAACAATACTAACAAGTAAAATGTCAACTCTTGTATAATTTTGTCAGCAAGCCAACCAAAAGCTCAACTGCTAACCATGCCAGTAGTGCCAATGCCAGACTTTTGCTATGAAGAGTTGAAAGTAGAAATGGATGTACAAGCCACACTAATCACTAAAAGATAAAGAATTGAGTTAAACAACAAAGCGTATCTAGCCCTTAGTTGATGAAGTCTACACAGAAGTTTTGCCTGAAAAGTACAAGTGCTCAACCTTCACGAAGTTTGATGGAGACAGCAACCCTGAAGATCACATTACAATCTTTGAGATTGAGTGTGAAGCAATCTCGACAAAATAAAAAGCAAAAGTTGCAACAATTCCCAACGTCTCTCAGTAGCAATGCATTGAGATGGTTCAATAATTGTCTACCCTGATCGATCAACTCATACGAATAACTCATCCAGCAATTCACAACTCACTTTTAATCAATGGAGATCCTGATAAAGCTTAAGCATTTAAGGCAATGTTAGAAAGAACTAGGTGAAGAATTTTCTACATATGTAAAAAGATTCAAAAGTCTATCATCTTAAATGAAGGAGACTCCAAAGATCAAAGAATTGATGAAGATATGTGCAATAAATGAAGGATCAGCAGCATGGTTCCTAAGTGGTGCACAATGCAATACATTTGAAGAACTCTTTAAAAGAGTGCTGATATATGAGGAACTCAATAGAATTTCGGCTTCAACAAAGAATGAAGGAGCCTCAAGAAATCTGGTCACTAAACTTAGTCATATGGATCATGAATGACAAGTGAAGATGAAGATTGAAAGTAAAAATCCAAGAGAAGCACCTTGAGAGCCTTAACAATGGCGTGAATGGAGAAAAATAGAAGATTACACCTTCAACATTAGAGATACTGAGAGATTGTTGGACGTGTTAAAGAGCAAAGGAAAGATCACACTATGGACACTGCAGAATCCTTCAAAACCAAAGGATGACAAGAAGGAAAACTTTTGTCAATTTATCCAGAAGTTGGGTCATCAGACAGTGAGATGTCAAAACTTGATGGAAAAGATCCAAGAGTTGCTTGACAAAGGTGAGATCAAGTACAAAGTTCCAAGTGCCAATGTGTTAAGAGTGAGCCACTTATCTTCACATAAAGAAAAAGAGAAACAAGGAGAGGAAATGAATGTCTAAATGGTTAAAGTCAAAGACATGGAGGTGTCACCTGCTTCCATTGAAGGAGTGAAGAAAGTATGTTCTACACCTCTATCGATTCAAAGGTTTGAAGTTCAAGCTGATCAAAGGGCAAGACTTTGTGAAAGAAAGGAGTTTGATAAAGAATAGATGGAAGACCAATTTGTTGTCCAAAAAACTTCAACTCAAGAGGAAGTCAAGTCGAATAATTCAATGCAACATAGAAAAATAAGATTTTGCCTAATGTGCAGCTATGACGGAAATATAGTGATTCAAGGAAGGAAGCTACATTACATAGGAGGAGACACATGAGTTGTTGCAGTCGATCATGATTGTTCTTATTCAAGTCTTGTCGCCCGAATCTCAAGTACATGTTTTACCAGCAACCCTTTCATGATCAACTGCCAGTTATTAGGTGAAAGCTTAAAGTACCTTATCACAATCACCAATGATGAAGACTTGGCGAATGTACTTGAAGGGCAAGAAGAGTTCAACACAAGCACAAGAGCAACTCCTCGCCTTCACTTCTTTGTGTTACTAAAGACATCAAGATCACCGTCCAACTCGACCTTGGACAAGAAGTTGGGGGCTTCAATTTAAATCACTACTTCTAAATGTGTTGAAAGGGAAGCAACAAACAACTCAACAAATAGTAGGAGGCATCGCGTAAGAACAAGGTTGCCTCAAGACTATGGTAGGCAACTAAAAAACCATATGAGCTTGTCGCCAAAGAAACTTGATGCCCTAAAGAAGAAGCCATATATGAGAGCAGAGACAAATATGTCATTCTCCCACTGTCACTCGAATCTACAAAGTAGAAAGAAAGAAGTCTAGATTTGGAGACAACAGTTGACGACTAAAGAAGTCACTCCTCAAGATCAAAATGATGGTTATTTATCACACAATGACTTAGGAGTGGTCACCCTATACTAGCTTATGCAAAAAAAAAAGAGTTGAAAAAGAAAAAAAGGAAAAAGAAAAAAAATGCAAGTTATACTTGGTCGATTATTCTTTAAAATTTGTAAAAAAGTCGGCAAGGGGACTAATGAGCGGGCACAAATATGGACATGTTTACCTATGTTCGGGTCCAATAACCCATATACACCTTCTTCTCCTGTCCTCAATGACTTGGTCTTGATAGCTCCTCAAGACGAGGAGGAGATAAGAAGAGATGAAGATAGGAGGTTGAGAAGGACTGATTGAAGCCTCAAATTATGGAACTGAGAAATTCTCCGAACATCTATAAACACCCAAACGGTGGAGGAAAATGGTGGAGGCTCGTATGTTGAAAGAAAAAAGAGAGAAGAAGAGTAGAAGAAAGGAGCAAGAAAGGAAGAAGGAAGGGGAGGAGCGCCCCTCGCTAGAAATCTATCTTCAACGACTCCCTAGCCCATTGGTGCAAAGCTTGGAGTGTATCTGACACAACCCAACCGAGAACCACCGCTGTCAACAGCCATCCTCACTAGAAAAGGCCAAGAAAAGCCACCTATTGGAGCAGTGTAGAACCTACAAGCTGCCATCCTTCCTACCTCCGTACAACTAGCCCAAGCTATCGCCAGCCACATTGACACTTCCATTGGACTCCCCTCAATACCGCCAACAAACCCAAGTTGATAGCCGTCACCAGAAGAGCCATCAATTGCCGGGAAACTACCCAAAAGAGGTCCACCAGAGTACTGCAACAGGAGGACATGCCCATCTTTCCAGCCAAACTGCCAGAAACGCAGTCGCTGGAGTCACCAAAGCTGTTGTTGCACCACCACCCAAGCCGGGTCTATCGGACCCATTTACAGTTGTCCACATTCATGAGCCTGTCCAGATAAGTGATGAGCTCTATTGCCCGTGGTTGACCACGATCGTCACCAGACCCAACGCAACAAGATTTGGATTGGTGCATTGTGCACCACCTGCAGCCTAGCCCACCCAGAAATCTCTAGAACCTGTGTACACCACTTGGTCTAATCTAGTATTTTCTTCAGTTTAACCAACCTGAAGTAGTAGTCTGGTTCCGTCCATTAGCACCTTGGAAATAATTTGGAGGCCTTATAGATATCGGATCAAGGTGAAACTTCTTACCCCACCATTTTTAGATGCTCTGTACACAGTACACAGTGGTGAGGTTATTTTGAAGCTTTGAATGCTATAAAGGGATAAACATGGGCATTGAAGTTGAAGATCTCAAAGGCAATCTATTTAAAGGAGACAAAATTCACTATTTTGTGTAAAGTGTAAAATCAAAGAAGAAATAGTAGATTGTGAGTACTAATCTCACCGTAGACTGACTTAGGGATTTAAGTTGAATTCTAATGAACCATGCAAAAATTCTTTGTGTCTTTCATTGATAACGACACTTTATTTTTATTTATTTTTTTGCTCACACGGTTTCTTTGTACAATAAGGGCGCCTTTGGGGGTGACAATCTCACACCTGAAGAATAGTTATAATCATGTTGAAGCCCTAATAAAAAAATATCCCTAAAATACGAAGAATAAATAATTAAAATTGCTAATAAATCCCTCCAACAAGAAAATTACATAAATATAAATATTATATCCATAAATTCATAAATATAAATATTATATCCTCCCCCAATTGAGCTCCAAATCAAGTTTAGTTAACTATAAATCTGTGCTTGTGCTCACTTAATTCGAGTTTAAACCTAACTTTAATTCTAGTTAAATAGAGTTAGTTTTACATCAAGTAAATTCAATTATGATGGAGTTATTACCACCCTTAGCTCTATTGTCATTAACATGGGAGCGCGGTAGGCGTTGTAACATATAGTTAAGGAGTATGTTGTTGGTCAACCTATAAGCGGTGTTTAAAGTGAAAGACATCCTTTTCTAATTTTAAATGAGAAGGCTTCGTATGAGTTGTTGATATTAAAAATACGAGTAATTTTTAAATATGATCACCAATCTAAATCATATAGTTGTAATTTTTTTTATATGGACAAAAATACCCTCATAATCCAATCATTCTTGTAACCCAACCGTTGATATTAAAATTAGCTTAAATAGGATCAGCATCAGCGGATGTGCTCCTACTAATTATTTTCATTTTTAATTTGTCACACATACTATTAATTATTTTTTACCGAATCATTGTCTAGTTAGGGAGTTCACACAGAATTGACCATTCAATATATTTGGGTCTTTCGTGAATGAACAAATGTAATGTACGACAATATGTGACAGCCTGGATTGGCCAAATTTTATTGACTTGAGGGGCTACAAAAGGCCGGACTCATGCAACATCAGCTCCTCTGTCTTTCATACTTTGAAGTTTTTAAAGTAACGAAAACGTACGATGCGAGTCATGTGAAATGCATGAGATTTGTCAACAACCAAGATCTAACTCGTAGATTTGTATTATCGTTCCGATATAAGTTTGAAACACTGCCAATTCTAAACCAAGCATTCATCACTATGGTTTCTCTCTGGCAGTAGAGAATTTAACCCTGCATCATTCTCTTTCTCAGCTCCCATGGACTCTTATCAAATATAAAAAGTTGGGGCAGCAGTCGCACCAATCAAAGCCAAATTGCGCAAATCCTTTTCTGGGTCTCTGCATTTCACATCATAACACGATCACGTTATTCTTCGTTAGCGGCATGGATGCATCTAGCTCACCAACCCATCAATAATTTGAACTTATTAATGTAACGAACAGTATGTTTATGCTGTTCCATTGACAATACCTCAAATTCTTGGTGGGTATTGCTCGGATGGATCACCTCTCCATTTCTAACATTGTATCTTCAATGCTTGGCCAATATGAATATTTAGCCTATATCTATGCATGTAGCCATAAGAATTCTCTCACATTAAAATTTCCTTTCTTTCCAAATAAGCCTCATGATCACTGCCTGCTCTCTTTACCGAGGGTTGTCCTCATTTATACGCCACAATTGGCTCTGTGCAACTCTGGATCTTGTGTGGGCTCTGTCCAGTTTTTACCGATCCGCTCTGCAACGTACATTCATTTAATCTGTTTAAAAAATAATAATGCATTCAGTTAATGGTATATGCTTAATCCACCAAATATATAAATAATAAATCATTTAAGAAAAACTCCATATCAACAATAATCACGACAGTAACAAGAGAGCCCACTGGTAGAAACCGTGTTTCCCCGGTGGTCTCTCTTCTCTTTCTTGTTGTAGCTTCGTTGGCCTTTCGTCGTCATCTCATCAGAGCATTGATGTCGACTTGTTTGGCTTCTATTAACAATGCCCACCATGTTCCTTAAATAACGAGAGCCAAATCTATTGTGCCCCACCACCTACAAAATGGTTGTGAAGGTCGTTCCCAACTAGTTACGGTGTGAAGACTGAATCCTCACAAGGCGGAACTGCGGCGCCGGAATAGTGCCGGTGCTCCTTGCATCTGAGGCTTGAGCAGTGTATTCCTGTTTCTGCATTCTTATTATTATAGCAGGTATGTTTCTCATCGATTACAGAATCGCCCATTTGTTTATGTGTTTGTTTGACTAAGTGTTTTGGTCCTTTTGGACAACAAATGGTTCTTTTAGCTTTCTTCTTGGAGTAGACAACTCCATTCCCCTGTTCTTTGCTCCTGTCATGTAGTTGTATGTTGGGTCACGGTGCTTGTGAATTTCCAATCATTCTCCCGCATCTGTGGTCGGCGAAGAAGAAAAAATCCTAAGAATCTGTCCTCCATTTCCTCGTTTTGAGCAATCCTAATCCTCGATATCAATCTTGATAAACGAAAGGATGAAATTTAGCTGTCTGCCACCTGACCCAGACCACTTTGATGAGCTTGTCGGTGAGTAGTTGTTGCTGAAAAAACTGAGTAGATGTAAGCAACATAGGATTTGCCCAAGGTTGATCCTTGATTTTCATTGCAAATGATTTCAAATATAGCTAAAAAATTTCAGCTACCATCCACCGAGATTGGCCAATCAACACTGATGTGTCCATCTAGTGTCCACTCAAGCCTAAGCACTTTTTTCATTAAATCATGTCATATGCTATCTTTACAGAGAGTACCCACAAAACCTGGTCACTAATTTCTGGTATGTCATTAAGCAAACCGGCAAAAGTCATTCACTTTCGTCGGGGCTGAACCCCTTTTTACGTTGTAACGCTAAAAAGACAGACATTTCCCTCGCGGATTGGATTGATCAAAATGAAATGTTAGTATCTATTTAGCTATACTAAATAGTCTCTCTGCATAAAATGGACGGTTCTGGGTATTATACTCTGCTATAAGCCTTCAACTAAAGACTGGGTTTTGCAGGATGCCCACTGGCAGGATGTGGGCAGTTCTACTTCTTCAAGCCATGCTACTATTGCTGCCCCAAGCAAATGGAATCGTTGTGAAGATCACCTATGTTGAGTCAGCGGTTGCCAAGGGTGCAGGTGCTGTTTCCCCTCAAGAACCTTTCTTTACCTTTATAACAGAGAACCATTCTTACATTTAGAGCTTGTTTTTCTCTGGTGGTTGATGGCTACAGTGTGCTTAGACGGAAGCCCACCGGCTTATCATATTGACAAGGGATTTGGGGCGGGAGTAAACAATTGGCTAATCCTACTTGAGGTTGGTACTTGGTCTGTCTTTGTCTGCACACATGTTTCTTTTTTCCATTCTTATCGATCAGATTTCTGGATTCGATTCTTTTCACTATAGGGTGGAGGATGGTGCAACAATGTTACAACTTGTTTGGCGCGCAGAACAGCGCGGTTGGGCTCCTCATCGAAGATGGCGACAGAGCTTGCATTTTCTGCAATCTTGAGCAGCAAACCTCAGTTCAACCCAGGTAGAAGCTATATCCTGAGATGATATTAAACCTTCAATATTAACTGAAAAGTATGTCGCTGACTCTGTAAAATCTAGACTTCTATAACTGGAACAGAGTCAAGGTTCGTTACTGCGATGGATCGTCGTTCACCGGCGACGTTGACGAAGTGAATCCGGTTAGTTTATGTCTGTTCAACCCATAAATCACCTGCAACCTTGGCAAATAACTCCTTTTTGGACAATCAATTTGAGCAGACAACCAAGCTCTATTTCAGAGGAGCGAGAGTTTTTGGCGCTATCATCGACGACTTGCTAGCTAAAGGGATGAACAAAGCAGAAAATGTATGAATCCGTTAAGCAATTCTTGTTCTTAAAATCTTAATATAACGAACATGAGTCACAAGTTTGTATACGATTGCAGGCTCTTCTATCTGGCTGTTCAGCTGGTGGACTAGGAGCCATACTCAACTGCGATAGGTTCCGTGCCATTTTACCGGCAACCACCAATGTCAAATGCATGTCTGATGCTGGCTACTTCATCAACGCGTAGGTCTTTCTTCCTTGAGCTTGAACGTTGCTGTTTTCTCGTTTCTTTCCTGACAATACTAATGTTGATCTATTCATCCCAGCAAGGACATTACAGGTTACGAACGCATCCAAAAGTTTTATGATGAAGTTGTTAGCCTTCATGTAATGCTGCAAATACCCTTTTGCTTGTTGTTTGTATGTGGGGATTTGATAATGTTAAAATCAATTATTTTCGGTTCATAATTTAAGTCTAACCACCACTAATTCTGGGCAGGGGTCGGCCAAGAACTTGCCACCGTCGTGCACGTCGAAGATGCAACCAGGTTTGGTGGGTACAAAGGCTATAAGCTCTGAAAATCTAAAAAAGAAGAATGGTTGATTTCTGAAACGTAAATATTCAGAAATACTAAACTTGGTTTCAATTTTGGAATCAGTGTTTCTTCCCACAAAATGTGGTGCCAGGGATTCGCACGCCGTATTTTGCACTAAATGCCGCATATGATTCATGGCAGGTAAGTTCCTGCTTCTGCTTTTCTGTACACTGGTTGTGACTGTAAATCTTGTATTGACCATTTCTGCTGCAGATAAAAAACATATTGGCTCCGGGAGCTGCTGACCCTCACGGCCAATGGCATGACTGTAAGAGCGACGTAAAGAAATGTGACGCAGATCAGCTACAAACTATGCAAGGTTTCAGAGAAAATTTTCTGCAAGCATTCGAAGCCGTCGGCCAGTCGCCTGCTCGAGGGTTTTTCATCAATTCCTGCTATGCTCACTGCCAATCAGGACAGCAAATGTATTGGCTCACCAGCAGCTCCCCTCGGCTGGCAAATACGGTATGCTACGACTTTACACCATCTTCATACATATGTATATAGAACATAGTTGATGATGATGAATGGTTCAATAAGCTCGATGTCAAAAGGTTGCCATTGCCATTGCCCACTAAATGTCTTCCTTTTGCAGCCTATATGGAAGGCCGTGGGAGACTGGTATTTTGATCGAGGCACTTTCCAGAAGCACGATTGCCCTTATCCCTGCGATAAGACATGCATCAACCGGATTTTTGAATCATAAAGGGTATATCAACACTGCGGTTTCAAGACAAGTGATATATTTCTTACAGAAATATTTATAAGCTCTTATGCCAAAATAAATGGCGAATGCCCTTGATAATTGTTGGTTTATCAATAAGAGCGAAATGGCTCTGCCTTTCTAGAGTATTTGTTAAATGAAATGAAATACAAGATGCTTTGTAGCACGGTAACATGATTTGCTGTAAAATCCGTGCCCTTTAACTTGAGATTTTATTTTTATTCAATTTGGTTTGGCGTTTCATTTAGTTCAATTTGTCTTTTGGTTCAATATGGTTTGACTTGACTTTTGTCTCTTGGTTCTAGGGAGAATTGGTTGGTTTAGATAGTTTTGGATTATGTGGGTACCCGTTGGTGTGGTCCTGTATTGACTTGATTAGTTTGATTTCATATTTTTTAAAAATATCTTTAGTGTTGTACTGTTGCAAAAGTAATGAATTTTGTGTAAGTATAATTTAATTAGAGCTATAAAGATGTCATTAGTCGTGTCACATTAACAGATAATATCACATTATAGGTCGTGTTTATTAATTATACATGTATTTATGTACATCTTTTCAATTCCCTATATCGAGATTTTATTAACTTTTAATTTTCTTGTCTTCTTGTTTTTTTATAAAACTATCTCCGTAAATGTATCTTTCTACCTTGAATTTCAAATCGTATTATTATCGTCTTTCTACTATTTGTTAAGTTTTCCTAACATTGTCGTCCGTCAGAGTTTGCTAGAATTTGCCATCAAAGTTGGTTGCATGTCGAGGTATTCGTACGTTAACGATACTTTGAAGTACATATTTCCCTCGTCGAATTTATGGTAAGCTATTATTTTTTTAAGTATGTTATTATTTAAACCTCTTCTTTTTTTCTAATATTTGATGGAAGTCTATAACTTTTAACTAGATCTGAAACCTTAATCTTGGAACCTACAATTTGGTGAAATCTTCTATTTTGGTGAAATCTTCTATTTTGATTCTGCACTATTATTTTGTTATTGTTTATTTTCATACATTCATGTCATATTCTATTCATCTATTGTAATCGACAAGAATACATAACAAATGATTTAAATTAATCTTATTTCATTTGATTACACATTCTCATGCATGCATTATATAGATTGTGTTAGATGTTGAGTTGGGTTTGTTTATAAGTTGTGTGGTTTGAGCTCACCGGTAGATTACTTTGAGCTCAGAGACTAGGTCCGTTACAACTCATTTCTTATTTTATGCTCATCTAATGGGTAGGTAGTTTTATAATGTAAGACGAGTTAAGTGGTGGTTTTATCACAACTCATTTAATTCGAGTCATTTAGACTTCGTCTTTAATAACTTTTGAAGATGAGATCCTACTGAGTTGTTTTTAAAAACCAAAAGATTTATCGCAATTTGTCTTCTTTCCATAGGCCTATTAATATTATAATTGCCTACCTAAGCCTAATATTATTATATTATATTTTTGTGATTTTGAGAGTGAGGAAATTGTTGGAGATTGTTTCAGGTAAGTCATATTTTGAGGGGTAAGTCCTAGGGTGCGACTTGATGAGGAGCCCAAGGTGCGACTTGATGAGGAGCCCAATTGTTTCATTATCGATGAAATCAATACAGCACTCTGCTTTCTCTTCTTGTTGCATTATTTTCACCGCTACATTTATGAACTTCTCACACCTGAAGAGGCATAGGGTTACGGGTACCGTATTATGGGGTGTATGTCATATTTGTGGTGTACTTGGCTCACCTTCAAAGCTCAGAAGAGTGGAGCTTTGTGAAATTGGAGAGGAAAGGAGAAAGGGTGTTACCCGATTAGCTGCGGGTTGCATATTGGTGTAGTTTCGTTTGTGTGTTATGTGGTTCTTCTTGTGGTGTACTATCCCCTTCTTGTTTTACTTTAATATGAACTAATGTGTACGTATATCAGTTTAATAGTATAGTTATTTTAGTTTGTAAAACAGTAACTTGTTGCATTACTTGGTACTCTTATTTTTTTCTTTAATATTTATATAGGTGGTGTGCGTAGAGTGTCGCTGGTGGATATAAGGGGATGCTAAAGTCTTTATAGATATACATACTCTCGTTGTGTTGTTTTATACTGCTTTCCCATTTTATTTTGGTCATCAAACATCTTTACTGTTAGCTTAATATATTGATGTATTAACCCTATGTTTGGGAACTTATTTTTCAATAATTTATAATATTTTAAATAATATTTATATTTTCTTTGTTTCTTTGCATTTGCGGGTAGTGGTTATATTCTATCCAAGATGCCAAGTAGGTTTAGATCTTAAGAGGTTTTGTAGATGTGATCTTCCATAAAATTAAGTTAAGAAATAAAAATATTAAATAATATAACTTTTGTTTAGATTTAAGGATGAACCGGGCATGGGATGTTACAGAATGATATTCAGTGCTAAGTCTTCATTAATTGGAATGGAAAAATTTTTTTAGCATGTGTGAATGTAAAGTGATTCTTAGTTTCCGCTAGGAGGTATGTTCTTGTTTTTGTTGTTTATTGTTGTTTGCTTATCTTTGATTTGGTATGGTCTTAGCAGGAGGTTGATAGATATGGTGAACAGGAGTAGCATAACTATTTTTAGAGATTTGACACCACCTAGAGTTTTGAGTCTAAGGGAGGCTCATAATGGTGGTGGGTCTAACTGACCTCCTAGTCAGGTCATTGATAAAGAAAAGGTTCTTATGGGGAATGTCCAAGTGTCTGTGTTCTAATTCATGTAGCACCGATTCCACCTCATGATGACAGAACTTAGAAACGAACTCATGCTACCTTAGGGCAAAGTAGAGCTTCCCAATCAGTGAGATCATGCAGTGGGATAATTGTGATAAATGATTTTATGACAAGGGTGATAGAGATGTAGTTAGAGACCTAGCAACAATTGAAGGAAATGCAAACAAATACTCAACAACAGATGAGAGAAATGAGGGTTGAGTGGGTGAGATCACAGAAGCGACCTATAAGGATTGGGATAGGAGTGAGACACCGTCCTTACCTCCACGACCATCGGTATTTTAGCAACTGCAACCACCACTACAGGATCATGTGACAAGTACACCAATTTCACTGATGACTGTGACTTATGATGTGACTTCTATTTTATTTCATGCACCTGCACAAGGAAGCAATGAAATTGAAAGTGGGGGACTGACTGTACCTTTAAGAACCCTCGAGGATGGAGAAGGAACTACTCGTCAACAAGCAAAGCATAGTATGTGACAGGTAGAGAAGTTTTTGAAGAATGGAGGTGACATGTTTGTTGGGAATCTAGCCCGGAAGAGACAAACGAATGGTTGATTACTACCAAGGGAGACTACCAAAGGAGAGTTCGAGAGCATGAATTGTCCTATAGACCTTTAGGTTTGAATAACAATGGGTGTTTTTAAAGGCAAGGTGAGGACTTGGTGGGACTCTGCCTAGAGAGTTCATTTCCAAGGGAAAGTGCCCAAAGACATTGCTTGGGAGAAATTCCAAGTGATGTTCGACGATATATATTTTCCACTTGAGGAGAAGAGGAGGAGAGAATTAGAATTTGAACACTTGGAGCAAAAAGTTATGTCAATTGCCGAATATTCGACCAAGTTCATTACTTTGGAGAGATTTGCTCCTAGTCTAGTAGCCAATAAAAGATGTGAGCTGACCAATTCTTTAAGGGCTTGATCTACCCTATCAAGCAAAGACAAGCCACTGTCAAATACAAGACCTTGGATGAAGTACTTAGTGTAGCCTCCAGAGATGAAAGAATTTATCAGACTAGAGACAATGCTATTGGAACTCACAAATTTTCTGGAAAGAAACATCAG
Source organism: Piper betle (assembly GCA_033002965.1). Lineage (NCBI taxonomy): Eukaryota > Viridiplantae > Streptophyta > Magnoliopsida > Piperales > Piperaceae > Piper > Piper betle. The sequence continues at coordinate 19,650 of JAURVB010004463.1, forward strand.
CATGAGAAACAGATGGTGTGTGATGAGAAGAAACCAAGGAAGGACTCTAACATTTCCATGAGAGAGATACAAGGTTATTCGGATTAAGCATCAACACTTTGGTGAAGGTAAACTGGATCAAGGATTGTATTTTGGTTGTGGCTACCTAGGACATATGAAAAAGGCATGCCCACAACTCAACCAGCAACTACAGAATCAACAATCTTTTTCTAACATTGTATTTTTTGGATGTGGAGTTGTCCGCCATAAGAAGAGGAATTGCCCTTTTGAAACTCAACAACAGGGTTTGTTGCTAGCTCCTCAGCAGCATTTTCATCTGCCAACTTCAGAAGGTCAACAAAGGGCTCCACAAGGTTGCGGTCGAGGAGGTCAAAGGAGGAATTAAAGTCATCAACAAGGAGTGTGATGAATGTTGTTGTTGTTGTGCCTGTTGTACCATCGGTTAAATCAGTTGGTCCATCAAATCCTACCATGGCAATGCCGGCACAAGTTAAAGGGAAGATGTTGTTGCTACTATTGCTTATGCTTTGGCAGAGGCTAAAGTTGTTGCAGGTATGCTTCCTATTGGATCTAAACCATCTTTAATATTGTTTGATTTTAGTTGTACACATTCTTTCATTTTGCCCGAATTTATTGATAAAGCGGGATTGGAAGTGATGAATCTAGTACATTCTTTGTTAATAACCATTCCTATTTGTCTTGTATCTATTGTGGGTTTGTGTGCACGAGTTGTCACTGTTAATATTGAACAATGCTCTTTTATGGCCAATCTCTTTGTATTCTAGATGGGTAGAGTTTGATGTGAATTTTGATATAGATTGGATGTTGGAGAAGGGAGTGTTGATTTATTGTAACAAAAAGAAGTTATATTTTAGAAAGGGTCAACGAGGGTAAGGAAGGGATATTTCGTCAAGATTTGTGGGTTATCACAAAATTCCACAATATATGAATCGAGGATATAGAATGATCATGGTTGCCTTGATGTCTACCAACAAAGAGAAATGGATGGTCTCATCTATTCCTGTTATTCGTGAATTAGAGGATGTATTTTTAGAATATATTATAGGGCTGCCACTAGAACTAGAGATAGATTTCACCATTGATCTCTTACCTAAGATGACTCTAATTTCAAAAGCTTTGTATCCTATGCCACCACCAGAATTACAAGAGTTGAGGACTCAGTTACAAACTTTGTTTGGATCAAGGATTTATTCAGCCTAGTGTATCGTCATAAAGAGCTTTAGTTTTGTTTGTGAAGAAGGGAGTACGAAGATGTGCATTGATTATAGGATGCTTAATCAGCTGACTATTAAAAAAAATCCTCTATCTCGTATTGATGACTTATTTGACAAATTATCCATAGTTGTGGTATTCTCAAAGATTGACTTGAGATCAGAGTATTATCAACTAAGAATTAGAACTAAAAATGTGTTAAAGAAAATATTTAGAACTTGGTCATTATGAATGTTTAGTGTTACCTTTTAGGTTGACTAATGCTCCTGTAGTGTTCATGAATTTGTTGAATAGAGTTTTCATACCACATTTGGATCAATTTGTCATTGTCTTTATTGATGACATATTGATCTATTCTTCTTCAAAGAAGGAGCATGAGTAACATTTGAGAACTATTCTATAAACCCTATGAGATCACAAATCATATGCAAAGTTCTCAAAGTGTGTTTTTTGGCTCAATTAGGTAAATTATTTGCGTCATGTTATTTTTGTTGCTGGAATTGCTATAAACCTGACCAAGATTGAAGCTAGTCTAAAGTGGAAGCCATGGTCGCTGAAGTTCAAAGTTTCTTGGGTTTAGCTGGATATTATAAAAGATTTATCCAAGGGTGTTTTCATCTATTTCGGCTTCTCTTACTAAATTAATTAGGAAAGAAGAAAAATTTATCTGGAATAACGATTGCCAGCAAAGTTTTCAAACTTTGAAGGAGAAATTGGCTTCAACACCTGTGCTATCATTATCTGTTGGATACGAAGATTTTGAAGTATATACCATGTGACATGAGTTATATTAGGATGTGTACTCATGTAGAGAGACAAAGTTATTGCTTATGTATCGAGATAGTGAATCCAACATGAGAAGAATTATCTAACTCATGATTTGGAGTTAGTTGCGGCGATTCATGCAATGAAAACTTATAGACACTATTTGTATGGAACTTCATTCAAGTTAATGACTAATCATCAAAGTTTGAAGTATATCTTCACCCAAAAAGACTTAAATAATAAGCAAAGGAGATAGTTGGAAATTTTGACTGATTATGATGTTAAGATTAATTATCAGGAAGGAAAGACAAATATGGTGGTTGATGCTTTAATTCGTTATCCAACTCAACTCTAACGAGATATTGTAGCCATGATGACTCGATTGACAATAAGACCTAGTGTAATTAGTTGAGTCAAGTTGGCACAAGAAAGAGATGTGTTGTAAAATCAGTAGAACTCTATGGAAGCTTATCAAGGATCTTCTAAAAGTGATGATGAATTATTTCTATTGAATAATTGACTCTATGTTCCTCAAGTTTCAGATTTTCTTGATCTCCGTATTGATATCCTTTTCTAAGCGCATACTTATGGAACTGTTGTGCATCTTGGAGCTACAAAGATGTATCATGATGGGCAAAGAACATATTGATGAGCAGATATGAAGATAGATATAATTGATTTTGTGAAAGTATCTAATTTATAAGCAAATTAAGGTAGAGTATATGAGGCCAAGTGGTACTTTTCCAATCTTTAGCAATTTGAGAATGGAAGTGAGAATGTATTGCCAATGATTTTGTCTATGACTTACCAAAAACTAGAAATCACCATGATACTATTTAGGTAATTATTGATAAATTGACAAAATGTACTCATTTTATTCCAATTAGGATGGACTTCATATTAGAGAAATTGACAAGGTTATATAACTCAGAGATTGTGAGGTATCACAGAGTGCAAAGAGAAGAGAGATAGTGTCAGATCGTGATTCGAGATTTACTTTTAAATTTTGGGAAGCATTTCAGGAAGCATTGAGTATTCAATGGTCTTTTAGTATTGTTTTTCATCCACAAACTAATGGACAATATGAATGTACTATTCATATTTTAGAGGATTTTCTTAGAGCATGCATGTTAGATTTTGATGGTAGTTGGGAGGAACACTTACCTTTGGAAGCGTTTTCATACAACAATAGTTACGAGGCAAGAATTGGTATGATACCATTTGAGGCATTATATGGAAGATTTTGCATTGAAGATAGTGAACTTATAGTGGTTGGATAGGATATGGTTTGACAATCTCAAAAGTTGTGGCTCAGATAAGGAAAAAGAATGAAAGCGGTTCAACATAAACAAAAGTCCTATGCTGATTTGAGACATTGAGAACTCGAATTTAAAGTTAATGACCATGTGTTCCTTAAGGTATCACATTCAAAAGGAAACATGAGACATGGGAAGAAGGGAAATTTTAGTGTGAGGTATATTGGATCATTTCCTATTTTGAAGTGGGTTGGTGAGGTAGCTTATGAGTTGGCTCTACCCCCACATTTGTTTGCAGTTCATCCAGTATTCTATATTTCCATGCTTAGGAGGTATATTTTAGATTCATCTCATATTATCAGTTATTATGAGATTGAGCTGCAGTCGAACTTGTCATATAGGGAACAAACATTGTGTATTTTTTACTGTCAAGAAAAAAGCTTCGCAATAAGTTAGTGAAATTAGTTTGGGTCCAATAAGGTCATAGAGGTGTCGAGGAATTAACCTGGGAGTTGGAGGATGATTTGCAGAAGAATCAACCTAGCTTGTTTTAGGTTTTGGCTTTGTGTTGATGTATTTTCTTTGTTGTTTGTTTTGCCGTGTGTTTGTATTTTAATTGTTGTTCTCGGTTCTTGGAAAAATTTTGAGGATTAAATTTTTTTGAGGAGGTGAGATTGTTAAATCCATGATCTTTGGCTTTGGATTTTATTTATTTTTTGATTTAATTTGGCTTTTAGTTTGAGTCAATTTACCTTTTGATTCAATTTGGTTTGGCTTGGCTTGGCTTTTGGCTCTTGATTCAAGGGACAGTTGGTGTTGTTCGTGGCTTGGTTTAGAAGGCTTTGGATCATGTAGATACATGTTGGTGTAGTTTTGTTTGATATGCGTTGTGTTTTACAAAGTAGTTAATAAGGTCATTTACACGTTAGAGGGGGTTATTTTAATCATGCATTTAGTGTCAAGATGTTATCAAATACCTAAGTTGATATGATTTTTGCTTGCTATTTCACCACTTCCTGATAGTCTTCTACTTTATCAATGTGACCAATTTGACTTCATACTCTTTTAAAAATTTCCTTGGTCTTGTACAATTCTAAAAGTAATGAAATTTGTGTAAATACAATTTAATTAAAGTCATAAAGATGTCATGATTCGTATCACATTAATAGACCATACCACATGGTGGGCCATGTTTATTAATTGTGCATGCATTCATGCACACCGCTTCAATTCCATCAAACCAAAATTCATTGTATTTTCATTTCTATGTCTTCATATTTTTTCTATAAAAACTTTGTTTTTATAAACACATCTTTCTACCCTGAATTCCAAGTCATATTACTATTGCCCTGCCAACTTTTCTTGAGTTTTCCCAATATTGTTGTTCGCTGGAGTTCACCAGAATTTGCTATCAAAGTTGATTTCACATCAGGATACCTGTACGTCAATTATACTTTGAAGTACATATTTTTGCTATCAAATCTATGGTGAATCATTCTTCTTTTTAGTAATTATTTAATCCTTTTCATTTTTTCTGACATTTGATGAAAATCTATAACTTTTGACCACATCTAGAACCTTGATCTTGTATACCTATAGATTAGTTAAATCTTCTATTTTAATATCTCTTGTACTACTGTTTTGTTATGTTCTTTTTCATACATTCATATTTTATTCGTCCATTGTAATCGACAAGTATATATAACAATTGATTTAAATTAATCATATCCCTTTAAATTACGCATTCTCGTGCATGTATCATATAGACTGTGTTAGATGTTGAGTTGGGTTCATTTATAAGTCACATGGTTTGAGCTCGTTGTTAGATTGCTTAGAGCTTGGAGACCAGGTCCGTTTAGGACTGATTTCTTATTTTACGCTTATCTAATGGGAGGGTTGTTTTATATCATAGACGAGTTAAGTGGTGGTTTTATCGCAACCCACTTAATTCAGGTCATTTAGATGTCGTGCTTAATAGCCCTCGAGGATACGATCCCTTGAGTTGTTTTTAAAAGACAAAGATCTATCACAAGTTGTCTTCTTTCCGAAGGCTTATTAATATTATTATTCCCTACCTAAATCTAATATTATTATATCATATTTTTGTGATTTTGAGAGTTAGGAGATTGTTTTGAATAAGTCTCACTTTGAGGGATAAGCCCCAGGGTGCGACTTGTTGAGGAGCCATATTTTTCATTATGCAGCACTCTACTTTCTCTTCGTGCTCCATCATTTTTACCCCTATGTCTATGAACTTCTCACACTTGGAGAGGTGTAGGGTTACGGGTATCGTATTTTGTGGCGTATGTCATGACTGCAATATACTTGGCTAGCCTTCAAAGCTCAAAGGAGAGGAACATGGTGGAATTAGAGTAGATAAGAGAAAGGGTGTTGCCCAATCAGTTGTGGGTTGCACGCAGGTATAGTATCCTTTGGGTGTTGTGTGATTTTTCTTATGACATACTACCCCCTTATTGTTTTACTTTAACATGAACTATTGAGTTCGTATACAGTTTGATATTATAGTTATTTTATTTTATAGACGGGTAATTTGTTTCATAATTGTTACCGACATTTTTTTCTTTGATATTTATGAAGGTGGTGTACCTAGAGTATTGTTGGCGGATGTAGGGCAATGGTAAAGTCTTCACACGTAAAAATACTCCCGTCGTGTTCTTGTCATATTGTTTTATGCTGTTTTCCTATTTTATTTTGGCCATTGAACATTTTTATTCTTAGTTTAGTATACTAATGTAATAACCCCATTTTTAAAAAACTTATATTTTCAATAATTTATAATATTTTAAATAATTTTTATATTTTCTTTAATAATTTTTTTATTGTAATTGTGGATAGTAATTGTCTTCCATCTAAAATGTCAATTATGTTTAGATCTTAAAAGACTTTATAGGTGTAGGCTTCTATGTAATTAAATTAAGAAATAATATTATTAAATAATATAAGATTTCAATTCGGATTAAAAATAAACTGGATATGGTGTGCTACATTTGCTGTGGTAAAAAGAAAATTGATATCCTTGTTACAATCTAACAGGGGCGGAAGACGGGAATTGAAGGCTTCAAGAGGACAAAAGAGTAGTTCCTCAATCGCGACGATGAAATGTAGGTCTGGAACAAAACAGGGGAAAGAAAACAGCTGATATTATTTCATTTATAACTTCTCACGACTATAAGAAGGATAACCTTCATCAAAGATATATTTCCCACAAATCTCTTAAAAGCCAACTTCATTTTGAACAAGGAAATAGCCAAAACATACAAGAGTGCAAATCTAAATATAGTAACACCTTCACCCGTTCCATACATAAATAGAAAAATCAAAGTGAAAGTCAATGGCTAAGACCACTAATCAAGCTAAACACCAGCGTTCAACAGAAAGCACCTCACCCTTAAACATCGCCAAACAGATTCGTTACTGCAATGATCAATGCCTGACATTCGAAAGCAATACTACCACTCTGTTAACGCTCACCGATGATCAATGCCTGTAATCAGAAAGCAACTTCCCGCAGCTACTACCACTGCTCTCACAACTACACAGATGAACACGAGACTACTAACAAGTAGCAACCACAGAGATGAACAGAGCACTACCAACAACTACACAGATGAACACTACACTACTAACAAGTAACAATTACAAAGATGAACACATCACTACTAACTTCACAGATGAACTTAACACTAGTAACTTCACAGATGAACAAAGCACTACTAACGTCACATTGGATAAAAGTTGCAGGGTCTTAGTGAAATAAAGTAGGTTTGTGAAGCCAGAAACTGCATATAACTAGAAGAGTAACACAAGCTTAAATGTTTGTCGAGAGTCACGATCAGACACGGCCATCCCAAAGGCATTCGCGCTCCACCTTGCCACCTCTCAGGAAGCCCTCTATGCCCTTAGGAGGATCCAGACCAAGAGCATTGGCACGCTCCCAGCGTTCCAACCTGGTGAGCCCAAGACAAGGGCCATAACTCATGTTCATGTCAAACTGCCTTAGCATCTCTTCGGCCTCGTCCCAATCCTCTGTAGGATCAAGTACAAAAAATCTCTAATACAGAACATAATAGAATCCATGGCATTTAACAGAGTAAACCAAATGTACCACGTTCTACATCAATGTTTTTTAAATTATTTAAAAAAATCATATGGACGAAACAACTGAATATCTTATTCCCTCTATAAAAATAAGTAAACATAATTGCTAACCGTTTAAGGGTCATGAGCATATTTAAAATACCTAACGGTGCAAAGCAAATTATATATCCAAGAAAGCAAGAAAAAAATCCCCATGAAAATTAGATATCCACTCTTTGACACAACTTATGAAACGTAATCCGAAACGTAGAGCATTATATTTAAGTCGAGAACAATGTGCAATCGCCACAAAATGTATTAAAGAACTGAATTTGGAATAAAGGAGAAGGAAATCTTAGAACACCTACCAAACCCTAGAAGAACAGATTTTTGAGTAGTAGTTAATCATAATGACACATACCACACATAATAACTAACACATTAGAGGAACCCACCGAATGAAAAAGAGGAAAATTTCATCAAACATAACAACAAGATTTAGATGGCAAATTGAAAAGAAGCCAAATACGCGCATAAAATATAGGAACAACCACTACCACAGAAATAAACCAAACACAGAGAATGAATAAAGGGAGATGGAGAGAGGGAGGGAGCGAAGAGAACCAGAGAGGTCAGGGAGGAGTAAGAGAGGAGGGCGGGTGGTTGGGCCGGGTCGGACCGGGTGACGCCGGCGGACGGGGAAGGCTTGTTGAGAGCTGGGGTGGTGATGAAGGGGGACTTGCGGGAGGAATTGGACTTGCGCTGCCTGTAGTAGCCCTTCATGTCCGATCCTTTTGTCGTGCTTCGACTTCCTCCTCTCTTCCCCATCTCCCCTTCGTTCTTCTTCCTCTTTTAAATTTTGAATTGCTTTCTAGATTGCTCGGGTGCTGCTGAGACCCTTTCCTTGGGGCCTAGGGCTCTTTCTACTAATGGAAAAAAATGATAATAATAATGATTTTGTCATAAAACTGAGAAAATAACTCACTTAATGAGGCTTTCCTTACCAAATTAGCCCGAAGAATTGTGTCAAATCCTTTCTCTCCTTGCTAGAGTTTTTGATGCCAAATATAACTGTGGAAGAAGATGGTTTTCTCCCAAACTTTAGACACTAAAAAGGGGAGAAATGCACGGGGCTTGGAGAGGCGTTCGACTTGGTTTAAGAAAGTTGAAGAAAAGATTAAGTCAGTTGGGTAGTTGGTGATGGCTCTACAAATAAATTCGGATTTTTTGCTTCGGTCCCAACATTGCCCTCTGGTATTCCCAGATTGCATTTGGAGCTTTTAAAATTAGCCTCTCAGCCTGTTTCTTTTTTGTAATTTTAGAGGGAAATTGGGTGGAATGTTAATCTCATCAATCAGGTTTTTGAACTTCCGATGCAACAACAATTCTCACTTTGATGCCTCTGCATAGTAATCTCAGTGATGCATGTGTCTATAAAGGTGACGATAATGGATAGTTTAAATTGAAAACTTTTTACAGCAAAAAATTCCAATGCACTGACAAGAATTGGTGGAGTCATGGTGGATTAAGCGGGGGTAACAAAAGGTGTCTCCTAGGCTATTTCAATTGGGATAGAGATTGGCAAACAAAAGGTATCTCCTAGGCTATTTCAATTGGGATGGAGATTGGCAAAGAACATGCTCCCTATTGGTGATATCTTGGTGCAAAGACATTGTTAATAATGCGACTTGTTTCCTTTGTGACTCTTCTAAAGAAACAACTCTCACTTATTCCTCTATTGTCTCCTTTGTGACTCGAGCCTTATGGTTTTCTATATTTGTACTTTGAACTTCATCACGGGACTTCGGACCAATTGAACATTTAATTAAGCATCTTTTTGAATGGGCCACTAAAACTCAAGCCAAATCCTCATGGTGGACTACAAAATAGGCTGGTCTTATTTAGTGTTATTTGGACAACAAGAATTCAGATTCGAACCCATACACAATTCTTATCTAATCTGTCTATGATGAAGCAAATTCAATTTCGAATCCAACTCCACCAGCAATCTTTACTTCCTGCTCAGAATGATTCTCCCTCACAAGTGCTTCAACATTTCAAGGCACATGCTCATTATCCTTCTACTCTTTATTGCTATCTCGATGGAAGTCATTGTACTGCTGAAAATTTGGGAGCATGGGCTTACTTATTTCATCTCTCACCATATGTGCATTATTTTGGAGACTTTGGTACCAAAAGAAGCAGTGTAGAAACAGAAATAGAACTTGTGTGTAATGCAGTAGTTTTTGCTATTACTAAAGGATGCTGTAATATTACTATATATACTTACTGTAGATCGATTATGGATGGCCTTAATGGTGACACTTCAAACATCCATCAATCTCTTTTGGGTGTGGTATCTATATTAGATTTGGCCTGTTAACGGTGTAAGTTTTTGGTAGTGTGGTGTTCTAGGGTAAAAAATATAACAGCTCACAATGTAGCTTATTTTGTGCCCCGCGAGAAAGTTTGCTTTCCCACGAACTCTTCTTTTTGTAAACTTAGCTTCATTAATATAAATTATGATCTTTTTGCCAAAAAAAAATTCTATTTTAATTAAATCCTCTAAATTTGTATCATGGGTCTACATATCAACTCTCTTCAACCCCTTATATTAAAGGTCCGAGTTTTGTTTTCCACTCTCTCATCGTATTTCAAGCTGTCTTACATCGTGATTGATTTTAACCTCACACTAGTTTTATATGCCATTAGTTCTTACTTAATTTAAAATTATAATTATTATCATTTATTATTAAGAGAATATCGGAATTTAGGTTTTTTCATTCTCATTGTTTTAACCTTTCTTGTAATTGATTCTAACCCCAATAATAATTTTATAGGCTCCAATAATACTTACTTAATTTAAAATTATTATTATTATTATATATTATTAAAAAAAGGTATATAATTCTACCCAAATTTAGTATTTTAAAAATAATGATAACATTTAATAGCTTTATTATAGTTATACTACTCAACTTAAAATTTGTTACTTAATATATAAATAATTTAGATTTTCAATTTTTTTTTATTTATTCATTTATTTTTGCTTGGTGATGTTTGTATTTGAATAATTTGTATTTATATTATAGCCAAAATTTTCATGGGATTTGTACGTCAGCCTATAAGATACATGAAAAACAAAACGGCTGCGAAGGATTATTCCTTGTAAAAATATTAATTAATTTATTTGCACAAAAAGATCCAACTTTCAAAGAAAAAAAGCGTGAAAGTGAAAAACTGTTCATACCCGAAAAGATTGATTTATTTTATTAAAAATATTATTTTTAAAAGGAAATACTTGAAAAAAATGAAAATAAAAAGTTGTCCTTACGAAAAAGATTGATTTAATGGTTTGAAACAAAAAGTTTTTCAAAGAACTCTTTGTCATGATAACCAAGAAAAGTTTTCATATTCATTGATCATTATAAATCTTGATTTTCATTTAGTTTTATCTTCATTTTGTCTATACCCGAAAAATAACAAGTTTATCAATGATAAATTACACACGTTTCTTTGATTGTTGCAGGACAAAAAAATGGCATTATCAAAATAAGTATTGAAAAAAGGCGTGGACCCAAAAGCAACATTAGCCCGTACAATTTCTCTAAATTGCACTGGATATGGAAAATATAGAGACATGAGTCAACAATTCTGGAAAACAAGTTAATTTTAAGATCGCTGATAAGAAAGTGATTAAAGCTAGGAAGGAAGGGGCAATAGGATCACAGGTCGGAGAGTTCTCACAAATTTATTGTTCGTGTGTCTTTGCCTACATGGGCCTTACAGATATCCTTATTGTAGTGTTGACTCATTTCCCAATACTATTTAAGATGGAAATCTTAAAAATAGTGTAAGATGGAAATCTTAAAAATAGTGTAAGTAAAGTCATATTTTGTTTAGTGTAAGATGGAAATCTTAAAAATAGTTTAAGTAAAGTCATATTTTGTACAACTAGAGTCATTTGCCCGAGGATTTTAATGTCAATTCTGCTTTTGCGTGCCTATTTTGTTATGTGTGCATGTATAGTATGATATATGTGGACCAAGACCCGGCATTTGGTGCCCCTTGTTGGAAACTACCTTGCCACAACTTTTATTTTTTGTTAGTTGTGTTGTGTCATAATTAGACATTACGATTGAGCATTGCATGTGTGTACATCTCCTTTCAGTCGATCCTAGCACCTACAAAATGCGACACAATTTTTGAGGTCATCCCTAGCTGTCTTAGAGTGAATACACTAGTTGTGTATTTTCTATGCTTACCGCAAAGGCATTATTGTAACCAACACCCTTGCACTCAGCTTTAGGGATTTTCTTTTGAAATTTTTGCTCTCAATCACGACACAAAAGTGCTAGCCCAACACCTTAGTGCCGAGATCTAGGGTTTGCTTTTTCTGTGGATGCAACGACAGTTGTCCAACGCCCTTATGCCCATTAAGCTTGCATTAGCGTGCGGAGCTCCTCCCACATGCCTGACCAATGCCATTGTGAAGGGTGTACGACCACGTCACCCTATCGTGACTCAATGCTAAGATGCTAACCCAACACCCTTGCACCTAGTATTTTTACCTTCTCTTTAAAAGCCGACCATTCACCCCATTTTTCACCCTTTTATCTTCTTCCTCCAACCTCCACCCATTTCCCTCTCTTCTCCACTTCCTCCGGCACATTCTTAGCTAGCCCCCAGGAGTAGTAGATTTTGGGGTAGAAAGCACTAAGTTTAACGTCAGTTCGACCTCGACCCACATTGAGCTGCTTTTGTGGGCCTTTTTTGTTATGTGTGTATGTATAGTATGATCATGAACCAGATTGGCATTTGGCGCACCCTGCTGGAAACTACCTTGCCACAACTTTTATTTTTTGTTGTTTGTGTCGTGTCATAATTAGACATTATGATTGAGCATTGCATGTGTGTACACCCCCTTTTAGTCGATCCTAGCACCTACAAGATGCGACACAATTTTCGAGGTTATCCCCAGCTGTCTTAGAGTGAATACACTAGTTGTGTATTTTCTACGCTTAGCGTAAAGGCACCGTAACCAACACCCTTGTGCTCAGCCTTAGGGATTTTCTTTTGAAATTTTTGCTCTCAGTCACGACACAAAGGTGCTAGCCCAACACCTTAGTGCCAAGATCTAGGGTTTGCTTTTTCCTATCAATGTTGTGTTAGAAAGAAAAAATAATTAAAACTAACACAAAAACTTGTGATGGTTAAATGGCACCCGAATTATTAAGTTATCAAACTTCTAATATAAACTTTAAGGGAAGCAAAAACTAACAAAAATCCTTGTTGCTTTGGATTAGTAAAACTGATACTTTCAAATTATAGACCTGACAATGGTCCCACGTAACAAGGCTCAAGCTTTTGTCTTTTGTCCAGATCAATTAAAATGGACAAAGATAACAAATTAGAAAATGGAAGAGCATTGGACTTTAAAAAGAGAAGAAATGATCACATAAAGCCTTTGTTGAGGCCTGGCCCTGTCCTATCATGGTAAGGTCCTTCTGAAGCAGAGGATTCAAGGAGACTAGCAGGGCTAACCTCGTCCTAGCTGAGCACATACAATTTTGATGACCTTTGGTAGTGTATAATTTCAGTGATGGGGGAGCAAGGATGTAGGTCGCTAGGAGTGCTTCCACTAGCGTTGGTGATGAGGTAGCAAGGAAGGGAACTCTTGTCACTGGCTGCAATAACCCCACGACGAGACCCTTCACGAAGCTCCCTTAAAACACGATGATATCTTCATGATTGAGGCAACTAGGATTGTATGGAGGCTGCTTTGGTAGTGGCAACGACAACATCGTCGGTGGCATCAATGGCATTGAGGGTGGTAGAATCACTAGTAGCTGCATTGTCAATGGTGGCATAAATGGCATCGATTGTGATGACATCATCAACGGTGTGTCAACACTTTAAAACCTTTAAAACCTTGGACCAACATGCCACAGCTGAAGCTTCTAGCCTTCACCTAGTCTTGCTTCTCTCACAACCGATCCTCCAAGGCTTTACACCATACTCCAATCCCTTTATAAATAATACAAATCAAGCTTACACCTTACAATGGCCCTATTAGATTAAAATGTTTTCACGTTTACAAAGAAGACTCACACTCACAATACAAAGCACCTTTGTAGCACTTTGAGCAATGAGTTAGCCGATTGTCTTTCTTCACATCTCTTTAATAGATGTTTCAAACATATCCCCATCACTTCGATAGCCTTATTTCCTTTCGAAACTTTCCACAAAGTCCATTTTTATAGCGCAAGTCAATTCTTGGACATTGGATCAGAAATTTGAATTTTCACTTATTTGGAGATTGATTAATGGCCACATTTTATTAGCCCTGATCATTTGGTTGCTAAACACCACTGCTAAAATGACTACAAACATTAATCTTTCATAATCCTCATGATCAGTTAAATGAACACTCTTTTATAGCGCAAGTCAATTCTTGGACAGTGGATCAAAAATTTGAATTTTCACTTATTTGGAGATTGATTAATGGTCACATTTTATTAGCCCTGATCATTTGGTTGCTAAACACCACTGCCAAATGACTACAAACATTAATCTTTCATAATCCTCATGATCAGTTACATGAACACTCTTTCGACACAATCTGAAGTCCTAAGTGTCCATTGTCCATTTTTTTATCACCCTCTTTGGCCTGCCGAACATTGTCTTAGTGTGCTCAAATGTGATCAGTTTGCAAATCAACCTGCAGAACGATCGGTTGAATGCCCACATGTTCATTATTAAAACTTTACGACTCACAACCTCCCCTTTTTATAATAACAACACTTTTTTCTAATCAATCCAGTTCAAGTGTAGGTTTGTTAATCTTCGTGAAGCAATCACTTCTTTACATCTAAAAGTCTTCAAGCTCTCCCTTAATTGCAAGTCCTTGGTTGATGCCTCATCATCTACTCTTCCTTCCTATTCTTCTTAATTGCCGCCTACTCTTCCTACTTGTCCTTCTCGTCCTTCTTCTCTTCCTCCTACTCCTCTTACTTTCTCATGTCTCCTATAGTTTTTTTCTAGTGATCCTACTTCGTTACCTCTCCCTTTGCTATTGACTTTTCACTACTACCGCTTCCGTTTTCTTTCTCCTTCTTTTTCTTTTCTTCTCTGTATACCCCTTTTGTTGAATTATTTTTTCTACTCTTGCCTCAAGACCTCCTCCTTCTCTTCCTATAGAGTCTCTTCAATCAAAACTAATAGCTCCAAAGCATAATTTAATTAAGACAATACACCCCTCATTCAAGCAAAGAGATACTTTAGCTAGGTTTATAAGCTATCTAATGGGTGTCTAATATTTAGATTTCTACAATCCTCTTCTAAATATCCATGATAAGCACTAAATCTTAGCAAATAACCCCTCCCCATGTTCTTGCTATAGATAAATAGATGTGTGCTTCATAAAAAAGGATACACCACATAAGTTTCATATCCCTAAAAGAGGCTACCATAGAAAATAGAAACCCAATAGCAAGGAAAACATTAATTTAGAGGATCAGAGGAGTCACAAAGTTGTGAGTCATATCCCCTCCAATCTTGTGTAGACCCAAGAAAGTTACTCCCTTGTGTCGATAGTTAGGTACTAATTTCCTTAATGTACAATACTCCTTAAAGCCGAATAGAAAGGCAAAACAAAGCCAACTAGAAGACAATTACTACTAAGCAAACAGAACAAACCAAACAAGGCCACTAACAAGAAGTGCAATTAGAAGAGAAAAGTTAATATTGAAAAAAATGAGCCAATTTGATGAAAAAACCACAAACAAAAAAAAACTCATAAGCAAATAAAAAATCCAAAAGAATCGCTAGTCATCGAGATTTACTTTTCATGAAGAAGAAATTACATTTTTAACATTGTTATACTCCACTAACATATATACAATCTTATTCAAAAAATAAAAAAGTTCATGATGTAACTACATACAAAATTAAAGAATGATTATATTAATGACAAAAAAATCAAGGAATATGCCAATAAAATCCTCCCAAATTTCACATTTAGGTGTAATAAGCCAGCCTAGGGAATGCCTTTACAACGCCGTAGATGTGGGCATTTTCCTGCTTGTTCTACTCGTCTCTCTGAGACTTCCCTAGTGATAGACTGGTGGTGAAGGTGATGGTTGAAGATGTATTGTTGTGAGCTTGCTAGTGCATAGTATGTTCTATTATGTTTGCCAGAGTTACCACCATAAAGTTAGTAACAAATATGCTATCTATGAACAACTTGGTGGCTAATCTAAGCTAGTAAGTTCCTCTCAAGACTAGCATCTAGATAGAAACTTTAAATCTTTAGTTGATAAGAAAAGGAAAATTTTTAGTTGCACCCCATTTTTTTGCCCCATTTACACCCTGTTTTGATTGGGCCACATGGAGTCTACATAGATTTCCATTGACTATCTCAATAAACGAAAAACTTAACTATGTTTTTATAAAAATCAAATATAGAAAAGGAATCCGATTAACCTCATAATGAAATCTGGTTAACACAACATTAATAACACACATACAATAAAAAACACGATAAGCACCCAAATTGAAACCTTGTTGACATAACTCAAAAAACCCATTTGTACATATGAAACCAGTTATATAAAAAACATACTTACAACCCATTAAGATCCTCCCTTTCCTCTTGTAACACCCTGATTTGGCTTAAAGGATGAACCGAATTTTGATAATTTAATTTGGAAAGATATTCGTCGGGCTATTGTGTACAACAATTATGGATGCGGATCACAACCGTCTAGGAAGCTTAAGACGGACACCTTACTGTATTTTCATAGAATGAGTGCAGAATCATACTACATAGGACATATCTTAGACTTAAGGCTCCCGAATGAGCACTCTGTGCCATAAGAGAAGCAACAACTCCCTTGCGACTGAGAGGGTGAATTCGCTCCGAGCTACACAAAGGCAACACCCTTAATATAGCAAGGTGGTATTGGATTAAGTAACTTGATTACTTAATGCAAATGAGTGCGATAACGCAAACACTAGGCCGTGGATACTTATTCCACATACCCCTTAAGAAAGAATTTAAACATATAGGCATCATCGAATCCCAATGCATCATATCATACCACCCAGCCTTCAAGTTGATTTTTGAATGGTATGAACCATGTGCTCCCTCCTACCTATGTTTCTCTACACATACAGCAACAAGCAAATAAATTTCATGTCCAGAACTCTGAGGCTTATACATGATGTAGACGATTGTTAGCCTCGCCCCAAAGTTATCAGCTCCACGAATAAAATAATAAAATATATTAAACACATGTACACAAACATCATATCATACCCAATCTTAGATGTACATAGTTCATGAAATTAAGGGCACATTCCGATAAAATAATACTACAATCATCCATATTAATCCAAATACACATCACACAATAACAACATGGCCCTCACCACCACCACCACCGAGTCACTGATTATTGTCCCTTGGCTAACCAATGCTGCTAGACCATAGATACAGAGAAAAATGTCAATAATCAAACAAGTTTGATTATCAGTCTAAAAATAGCTACCGATATAATCAAGGCTAGGAAACAGGTATTCCATTACGCAAAGGAGACTTAGAAAACTACAGAAAGCTTCACAGGGTTGTAGCAGTGATAACTTATTTATAAACGGTCAGGTCGACGCACATGTATGGCAAAAATGATTTTCATACAAGAAGCTTACACCCTCTCTCCATATTACATTCATATCGGTACTCAGGTGGAAAAGGAATAGTTAAGTTAGTGCCATAAATTCCAAAATTATGTTGCATTATGCAATACCCTCATACATTGCACTACCTCAGGGTTTGAAGGATTACTGGTGCAATTCATACTACGCATATTGATCTCTCATGTTCGAAAAATTGTAAACCCACATATATTTAGATATATCAGGCTTGGGTAGTCTTTCAAAAACCATCAAGGGATCTTAGTTTTGAAGTTTTATTAAACTTACAGAAATTACAACTAAATGGCCCGAACTCAAAGGGATTTGATAAAATGCCACCAATGCCATCCTACATCTAAAATGTGATTAAATTCGACAAACAAGAAGCCAAACAGACGAGAAGCAAAGTCCAATTTGGCTCGATGTCAAACCGAATCAAGATATTAGACTTAGCTAGCAATTAATTGGACTACTAAATTGGACTAACTATGAGATGTGAATCTTAACCCTCAAAGAGGCTTAAGATAAACAATAGGGGTAGAGTGTCATACGTAATATGCATGCATACCATAAGATAAGGGGAGACTTTAACATTGGGCTTTCAACATGACTCTGAGTCTACAAGAGAGGCACACTTCTGTTGCAACTATGAATGGTGACTTTAAACAATTCAATAACCACTCTAAGTGCGTGAAGGGAGCACCTCCACTACAACTAAGAGTGATGTTATTTATCCATGCATGATCCATATTTTTACTACTTAGGTTTTGATCTATTGTTACATAGCATATTCCTTAACCATATCATGAAGTTGAAGCACAATAATGGTCATGGTTACCTGTTCCATATACCCTTCAACACAAAGACGTAAACAATATAGAGCATCATCAATTGTTAAGGCTTCATACCTTAACATTTGGTTTTTATGTGGACTTTTCAAGGGGTAAAAAATATTACCTCCTCCTATCCACGTTTCTCTTACACATTCAAACAACTGCAACCACAAAGTTTAGTGTACTTAATTTAGCTCCTCTTGATGTTCTCAAATTCTGGGGTTTAAGCACACCCTGCAAAAGATATCAGATTGTGCCCCAAATTTTAACTCCGTCCAACATGTTAGTTAAATAAAATAATTATACAACACATGTAGATAACAAGGCGTAGCTAAAAGAAAATACAATACATCACACATAATTAGGACATAAGTCTACATAGAGATATATTATACAACCAATGGGTTATCCTTAAAATACATAACATATGACATCACTTAAACAAATCATAGTACAAGACCACCCCGGCCTCCATAAACCATTCGATTGGCCACCTACACCAACCCGACTTATAAATACATACCTATATATATAATAGAAAAATGTTAGTAATCAAGAGATCACAGAGATCACTGAGTCTGTAATTAACTATAAATAATAATCAAGCTGATAGACAGGCAACTTAAATATCGACAAAAAATGTTGAAAGCTTCTAGAAGTAACTCACAAGTTTACCATAAAAGGAAAGGCATTCCAAGGTCTCTCAAGTATCATTGGTTGATTAATAAGCTCAACAAAAACATACATTTAAACATACATACATACACTTGCATCGTCCCCCATGTAACGCTCATCATGGTACTTGGATGCCAAGGAAGTAATTGTTACTGCATCAATTTTTAGAAACGCGCTACATTCATAGTACCCAATATACTGTACCACTTTGGGTAGGAGGAATACTGACACGGTATTTGTATTGCCTCTTATTCATAGTGTAAAAATATCAAAAATCATACACATGCATATACAGGGCCTTGGTAGGGATTCTTTACTATACATTTCTGGATCTTGAGCTTGAAAAGTCAACAAGGGATCGCAACCTTGAAATTTTCATAGACTTACAAAAAAGTTGACTAAATGACCCAGTATTAGTGGGATCCGTCAAAATACCACTAATCCATCTTATCAAAAAAATTAGACTAAACACATTCAAGGATCCAAGCAAAGAGAGCAAGCATAGGGGAGGCCTGGAGAGTAGAGCTCCTCAACCTAGCATGTAAAGCTCACTCTGCATATCCTAGAATGAGATGCAAATCATCAAACCCTAATTATACACACTAAGCACGTAAATTGTGGCGAAGTCTCAAATCAGGTGTACACACATGATTGAGCTTAAACACCATTATTAAGCTAATTAATTACACACTAATTACTATTATATTGGTTAATGATAATTAAGGAAACTTAAGGATTCATTTAGGATTACTTAAGCAAAACCCTAATCATACCCTAATTTAGATTTGCGATAGCTATAGGACTTAGACTAATTTTTAAATAGCCTAAATAGGTTTTGATTAAGCTGAAATTGAGTGGGCTCACACTTAGTGGGCTAAGGCAAAAGCTGAATTTTTATAGTGGATTGGACTTATAGGGTCACTCGATTTCTAAGTCCATCTATCTAATGGGCTACTTCTAGATTTTATGGACTTGGGATACACACCTAAAATAGTTGACCTAATTCATGAGCTTAAAGTAGGCCTAAATTCTAGACAAACTTTATATGAGCTCCTAACATCATAAGTCTAGTCCCCAAAAAGACTTTGATTTAAAAGATTTATGGGCCGTCCTAGAAAAATTTGGGATTCTGGGCCTAAGACACTAGATTTTCAGGACTGGGCTTACCTATGATAGAGAGAAAAATTCTAATGGGCCTTCTAGGTGTCCATTTGCTCTAAAAAATCACATAGCCCTAAAGGGCTTCTAATCAAACTTCTGTGTAAAATTTTAGTGAATTTTACACCCATTTACCCTATGAACTAAATTTTGTAAAGGGAGACAATGATTATGGTTAAACCCTACTTCCCTGTGCACTTCAAAAAATGGATTTATTTAGCTACCCAACGGAGCTTATATCAAGATCTAACTTAGTAGATTCCAATTTGGCAATTGTTAAAACATACTTTAATTTTACCATTATTTTATCAGCGTTTTTAGTGGTTCATTTGATTATACCAAAGTTTATAATTACCACTGTCTCAATAGAACAAGGTGCATAGTCCTTGATTAGTGGTGATGTTCATGTCCTTAATGAGGCCCAATTAGCATGAAATTTTAGGGATGTGTATCTAACACCTAGGTCTAACCATGAGAAAATTAATTTCAAGATCTAACATCACCATAACATGCAATAACTCAGAGAACGAGCATCACAAAACTGGAATCATTCTAGAGCAACCTAAACATGGCCTTTACACTACATTTCTAGCACAATACAGTTGAAGAACATTGAAATAATGCATATGGACATGAAGCTACATGAATCAAGAATGCAATACAATAAAAATTGTATTTTTATGACGCCAAATGAAGGAGATACCATAGATCTAAGCTAACATGGTCATGGATGATGCACTACATGAGCATACTAACTTATACAAGGCATAACTCTTAAAATATATGCAAGTGATTCACTAAATTAGTTCTAAAATAAACTAGGCAACCTAAGCTAACACCTAGAGCAATCTACCAATAATCAAACAATCATACAACAACATTTGCATATAAAGGAAAAGTCAAAGAAAAAGGAGAAAGAGGCACATTCCAAAGGGGGAGAAGAAAAGGACCAGCAGGAAGAAGTTCCCCAAGCTTTGGTGGGCCTTGGAGCACTTGAATATCTCATAGAGGAGGTGGAGAAGGGTTGAGGAAGCTCAGATGGTGGAGGAGGTCAGAGGAGCAGAGGCGGAGAAGAATAGAAGTGGGGAGAATGGGTTTTTAAAAACCTAAAAATAGGGACAGCGCAAAGGTGCTGGTGGGGTACAAGGGCACCAACTATCAGGGCTGCCACGTTGGCCAATTAGAAGTTGTTGCTTACCTATCACTAGTTGATAGCTACTAAAGCAAGGGCCCCCTCCCAAGGCAAAGGCATTGGGCTCTGGTGCAAAGGCACCCCGTGGGCACAAGGGCACTGGTTCCAAAAGCTCAAAATCTCAATTTTACAACAAGAATGAGTGCAAGGGCATTCCAAGGGTACAAGAGTGCTAGAAACAAGACCTAAAACCCTAATTTTAGCATTAACGAAAGCAAGAGCATTGGACTGACACTTTACCGCCCAGTACATTTTTACTAGATTTTGGGATTTTCCACAGAGATTCGACACAAACACACCACACATGCACACTGATGCTCATGAAATGATTCTAGACTAGATGGGATGTGGTCCTAAGGTATCTAACATACATAATCATATAAAACAAGGGATGATCCGAGGCATCTACTTACTCGACTAAGCATAATACAAACCATGGTGACACATGACTTGGCACACATACTACATACCATAAATCAATAAAATCAAACACAAAACACTCGACTTGGTCCATGAACAAATCAAGATTAAAATGATTAGGCTAACAACTCAGGTTTTACACAAAGGGAGTCCTACGGATCTAGATAAATGAAGCTCAACGTCGTAGACTGACCACATGTAACCGAGGATAGAAATGGGATCTGAATCAAATTTGGATCACATCGACACATACATTAAGGAAAAGTCTCAACACATGCACAACACATAAGACAATTAACTTAATTGCTTGCTTAATGGAACGTTAAACCTCATTAGATAACTTAATTAGGTTTAGGGTTACAAGTTCACTTAGTTGGAAAAGTTTAAACTTAGGATTTAATCAAATGGGCTTAATCGAAAGATTTTTGGATGGGCCAAATGGTATCCAAATAGGCTGAAAATTAGACTAGTGGGCCCTGATACGCTAAGGGTTTGGTGAAAAATTCACCAATTCTTAGCCCATGGGCCCACAAAGGTCGGGCCAAAGTGTTAGAAACATTGTTCCTAGTGCATGCACCAATTTCACTAAGTATCGTTTATTGGCATCGAGGCTTTGGTTATAGTTAGCCAATACTATGGGCTTGAATCCTGTAAAAGTTTAAGCCCAAACTTCAAGGATTTGGGCCTGAGTGGATTCAGGAATGAAAGGCAATAGATAGAATATTTCTAGAACTAGTTGGACTTAGTGGGCTCGGGAAAATCATAACATAATTATAATTGGCTAAATGTCTTATAATTTTAATATGGTGTTATAAGGACACAACCTAAGAGGTGGAATAAATTTCATGAAATTTCATTACCATTGGACTAGGTTTTGGATTTAACATCTGGAGAACTAGGGTTTCACCCAACGTTCCTCCACACTTAGGAAAACTAATTAAACTAGCCACCTTAATAATTTTTAATTAATACCAAATCTTATGGCTTTCTAATAGACAATTAGTAAATCTTTATGTAATATTTACAAATTTTATTTATCACTTTTAATGACCTCACCACAAAGCACAATCTCAGAGCATGACAAATCACACATATATCACAACAAACACACCAATGATTAGGGGTTTTGTTTATGCCTTTAAAGTGGTTACCTTAGTGTGTTAGATTTACAAGAACAAGAAAACACAACAATCTACAAGCATGCAAAAGAATGACACCAAAAAAACCTACATCATGGTGTAAAAATTGGGGAAGGAGGAAGCAAGGTCACAGGAAACATGAAAGCTGCCATCTTTTGCAAAGAATGACACCCTATATGATCATACATGCCATAACATATAAAGTGGTGTGCATAAAAGATATAGATCTATCTCTTGTGAGTACAACAAGATAAATACCATGCAATAATACCATATGAACTACAAGATATGTATTTTATACAGAAACAATCTAAGTAGACAAACCCATAATATTAAAAAATACATATCTATTTTTATAAGCATTCAAATGATATGATTACAAGGCCTAATAACTCCTAACATATAGATCAACATGATACAGATACAAATAAAATTCAAACAACCCTAAAAGCATATGAACAAAAGCACACAATAGTGGGAAGAGGTAGAAAGGGGTGACTTTTACCTCAAGGGGGAGGGGAGGTTTCTTGGGGCTTTTTATCCCAAGACCTACAACCCTTAGGGGATAGTCTTGGCTTGAAGAGGCTTAGGAGATGATGAAAGAGGTGGGAAGGCAAGGGTGGAATGGAAGGTCAGTGGAAATGGAAGTAAGAGGTGAAAAGCTTGGAAATAAGCCTCTATTTATAGGCAAAAATCATGGGACAGCGCAAGGGCGCTGAGGGAGCCCCTTTGCATACTAAGCCTAACCACAGAAAGTCTGAAAATAGGAAACACACGAGTTGTTGAGCCGAACCACATGCAATTTTGGGTCAACTCCATAGCGCAAGGGCATTAGCGCAACGCCTTTGCTCCAAGGAAAAAGGGGGAAATTCAAATTTGGGCTCAAGGGCGCTATGCCAACCCCTTTGTACGCAAACCTAATAACCCTAACAAAGGCTCATGTGCAACCATCGGTAGAGTACCTTTACACAAAATGTAGGTTGCATGTACTTAGGATTTTCATGTCATGGGTCCCGCAAGGGCTAGATTGATCAAAAAAGTGGTTCAAACGCACAACAGATAATTAATAAAATCAAATAATTTATGATAAAATTACCTATTTAACCTCAATCATAATAAATGATTTGTATTAAAGAAAATAATAGTTCAAGCTATTAAGAAAGAACTCTACCCGTCAAGGTGATATGATTGGATGCTCTTTTCTAGTTCTTGAATATGATATGAATGCATCATAAATAGACTAACTGGTCATGGGTGTCAATGGCGGCAATAATGTCATTGGTGATGATTGAACTCCTTATTGACAATGCCGAAGGCTCCAAAGTACTCCACAAGAAGCGTGATCAAGGTGGGTGTGCAACACCATATTGAGGGTATACTTGAGCTTGCTATCGGTGTCCTTGTTGGTGGAGTTGACAAGCTAGATGCTACGGATGATCTTGATCTCATAATAGTGGTACAACTATTGTTATTTCAATGTATCATGCCAATGCACACATCAGGTAAGTAACAAAATGATGAGTGAGTATCGCTTACATGAGGATTTGATATTCCGTTGTATTGATAATAGCTAAGTTATTAAACCTACTAAGTTGTCTACAGATTATGTATGATATGATGAAGATCTACTTTAAGACTAGCAAGTCAACTGAGGGCATGAAACTGGTATACTACTTTAATTCAGAAATGATGCAAAGGTACGAAGATAAAAAACAACAGCCCAAGTTAACAAAAGCTCATTTTAATAAAAATGGATCTAGGATGGATAACTTCACTTAGTTGATGATGAGTTACACATCTTGTTATGTTAATTTAAGTTATACATAATTACAGTTGATATTCAAGGAAACACATTTAATTGTAATGGGATCTTATCACAACTTACCGCTCTAGCATCATTTTACATTCCAGTGCAAACATAACTAAATTGGTGTATTACGATCAACTCTCTTATATAGATATCTATTATTCAAATGTATTCCCACAATTAAAACCATAAACTACTTCATTAATAGATATCATTGATCTGTTTATTCTTAGATCTAAACTCAATCTCTTAATCATGCAAATATTAGTTACTCTCTTGAACCATTAAGAACATGTATGAAATAATTAACTCACAATTTGTGTCACAAGACAACACAAACAAGATATATTACATATCAACCAAGATTCATCATACAACCTATATCACTAATATTTTACCTTATAAAAAAATAATAATACATTATGAAGTTCATCAAAGAATACAACGTTGTAAGAAATGATGAGAAAGTTATGGAAATCTATAACAATGAATAATTGGTGTGAACTTCTCTTCAATAGTACTACTTTTTCATAACTCGGTGTCCATAGCTTCTTCTCTACAACCTTTACCCCTTTTTAGATTGGTAGTGTGGAGTGTGAGAGGGTGAATAGTGAAGAGATAAAGAAAGAGTTTCATTCCTCAAATACCTTTCTCTAATCTTTATTCCCCTTGAATATAAGGTAAGTGAAGGTATATATAACTGATGGGAGTAGAACTCCTTTGAAAGTGCAGTAGCTTTTTGGTGGCTTCCTTACTCAAAAGTAGCGTAGGTGTTGACTCTATCATCCACACTTCTGATTATGCTTGTGCCCTTGCCCCCTTGTCGTCTCTATATAATTGGTGGAGTTCGTAGAGTTGTCCCACATGGTTCAAGTAATTTGAATATGTCAAACTAGTGGAGGAAACTTCCTTATATCTTCCATTTTAACCAATGCACTTGAGTATCTCCTTTAATCATTTGCAGTGGTTGGATTTGTTCCTCACATGCCCCTCAAGGTGTCCATCTAACTGTTAGAGAAGAGAGGATTTGGTGTAGTTGGAGGATTTGTCTAATAGGTGGGGAGCAAGTGACGGTACGCAGACTTCCTCCCTTGGTCAAAAGCATGCATAGGGATTTACAGGTCTGAACATGTGCAAAGATTTGCAGACCCGAAGTGGTCCATCTTAAGTTAGTAGTAGAGTAGTTTGATCCAACATGCAAGTGTGCACGAGCCTTATTTATTCTCCTTCAAAATATGATTCTTATTTAGAATTTGTTGCCAATTCATGCATATTTGCTATAACTTACAATAATTCAAAATTTCTAAATTTTAGCTAAAATACGAAGGAAATGACAATAGGCATAGAAATGATATACAAAAGTTATCGACAACCCCTTTTGGTTAGGCCAACTAGTGCCAACCATCAAGTTCCACTCGAACGATCCAAAGTAGTTCAACAACCATGCCTTACCAATAGCATCTAGGTTTCCTCGAACAAGGTGATATCTCACACTGGGTAAATCTTTAACCCTTCTTCCACTTAATATTCTTATAAATTATGATAATTCAAAGTATTTAAATAGTGAATTTAACTTTAGAGGTTAATCATACTTTGGCAACTTCACATAAAGCAAAGTTTGGTTTTTGGAGGTGATAATGAAAAAGTTGAGAGATAAGCCATCCTTACTGTCACTCTACAAAACCGTACATAAGATTTTCATTTAATATAACTCCTTATTCAATTCTTTTGAAATAATTAGATCCTTTTCCTTGTTCAAGAATCTTCTTTTTCTTCCACTCCTTCCCGAAGAATAACTAAGATCAATTCACTCGCGTTTTTATGATCCAATTAAACAGTTTTCATACATTTTTTTATAATAATAAAAATTTTCCTTTTATTTGGGTGGCTTTGCAAAATTTTTTCCCGTATGGAGGTTAATTGGATAGACATGGCATTCCTATGACCAACAAAAAATGAGTTTTTTTTCTTTTCTTCCTTTATTTGTGCTTAATAGTTTTTTCTGATATGACTAAGTAATAAAAAGAATGACTTACACATAGGAATTTTACATACTGAAGATAAATTCATATATTATATTTACAATTCTTAATGCAACATTCTTTGCTAAAAAGCATAACTAAATGCGAATTACCGCTGTTCGAACTCCAATAATCCATTTGAGCATCAATAGGCTCTACATTAAAATTAAAAAAAACCAAGTTTGAGCCCATAAAAGTTGGAGGCTACTCATGACAAAAACCTAAATGACTTGATCAAATAACCATATTTTTCACATAAAGTTGGATTTCTACTCATGTAATATAACATCAGTCAAAGATCATATCGCTTTGTAATAATCACCTTATAATAATTATAAATTAGAATATGGTTTTTTTATTTATAGATATTCTATTTTATAATTTATACCGTGATAAATTGAGAAAATTAGTATTTAATGCAACAAACTAAAAATTACTAAGTAAATATAAAGTGAGCTTACTTGAGTTTGGCTCGACTCAAATTAGTTCATACCAATAAGCCTACCTCGAGTTTGAGACAAATATAAGCAAACTATGCAAATTTAAATTAAGTTTAAGCTAAATATGAGACATATTATGCAAAATATATCATGACAGACATGCCGAACACCTAGTATTTAGGTTATGTACTCATGCAAGAATGCAAGTAGTTTATGGTATGTAAATACTCCTTGTACATATTAATTAATGTAGGAAAGAAAAGTGACAATGTAGACATTCAATATTCAATTAATATCAGATTTAATGGCAATAAATCATCAATTAGGTTTTCACGGGGTTTTGAATACCTATAACAGACGTGTTTGTTGCAGATATTAGGTAATGACACTTACATAAAACTTTTTTTACTTCTTTCAATTATATACAGTGTTTGTATACACAAGTGCATCATAAACAAAATTTCAATGATTCACCAGCATCGCCTCTAGTTTTCTCCTCCTTGCAGCATGTTTTAGTTTCTCCAACGCAACCAGCCCAACTTGCCGGACCCTTTCCCTTGACAACCCAATCCTAATAAGATGTAACATTATTCCAAAATCAATATCACCTTATTAATCTTAAATTGAAATGGCTAGACGAAAGAGCAAAGAGAATTAAAAGTAATTTACACAAAATGACTTCTGGGTAAGCTGGAAACTATAAACAATATGTGACCCTAGGGGTGAGTATAATCCGGTCAACATGGAACTGATTCGATCCCGAATTGATTTGGTTTGGTTTTTGGAACTCTAGAACAACGATTCTCCGTCCTTATTTGAAACAAAAAATAAAATAAAATTGAATTTTTTAAAATTTATTTATAATCTATAATTTGTCAATTATTATAAAACTATTATATTTTTTACAATGAATTTTAAAAGAGCTTTATATACGCCAACTACACGAGATACAACTCGTCTAACTTATACAAGCTACACCTTTTATTTAAAGCAATTTAATAAGTCCTACCACTTAACTTAAAATCTCATAGATAAATAGAAAAATAAATAATAAGGATAATTATAAAATTTCAACTCAATCTAATGTTTTTAAAATTTTCCTTTTAATTATCAAAATAATTTTAATAAAACTACATTTCAAATAATTTATTAACTAGTGCATCTCTTGAAAATATAAAAATGCATAATATTGATGGAAAAAAAGATAAAATTTTATGTTCTTACTTATGCATTGTACTTTTAATATATATAAATATTATTTTGTAAGACCCATTACAAAATATTCAAATTAATTGTGTAGCCCATATAAGCTCTATTAGGTGTAACTCACTTTAATTTTTCTCATTTTGAATTGTTTGATACACATTTAAAATAATTTTTATATACTTAGATACAATAAAATATGGTGCAATTTTGATTCGATAAATAAATTAATCATGTTTAAATAACGTATGGTATAATAAATTCTGTAACCGAATCACCACAATATCAAACCAATGGAATGCTCACCCCAAATGTGAGTAAATATTGGAAGCCTTGCATTAGAAATCTGAGTAAGGTACATTAAAATTAAAATGGTTAGATATGGCGTGCATGTTACTACCAACCTTTTACTGATGTCTTCCCATGTGAGGCATTCTTTATCCAAGCCATAATATAGGCGTATTATATCCCTCTCTCGTTCACCCAGTGTAACATTCATCAACCTATTCACTTCATTCTGGAAAAAAATTGACAATAACTACATGTGAGAAGATTCAATCTTGAAGACAACAATTTCAACTAATATGTTACGCAAAGAAAACTGAATAGCACAATCAATTGTTGGGATTCTGCAATGAAAACATTACTATACCTTTAGAGACCATTCATCCACCACATGCCATGGGTTATTCTCAAGGTTCTTATCTGCTATATACTGCAAAACAGATTACAAATGTCACATATTATTTGCTTCCCAGCAGAGTAAATGTCATACATTTATAGCAAAAGAAATGAATTTAATAGGAAGTTATGCTTACACTGTGATATGTTTCTCCTGGGAGGCCATTTAATGAGGGAAAGGCTTCCCTATCAAGTGAGAATACTTGGCTAATTGCCTGTGAATTGAGGCTTGTTGGTAGGTAACAATTCAAAATATGAATCATAGGTAAACATTTTAGAATTTACAGTTTAGATATGATACCTCCATAGCATTCCTCACTTTTTTCTGTGAAATGTTTAAGTTCTCTGCTATTCTCTGCAGCCACAAAACAATCATGTCAACTTCAAACAATTGAAAGGTTTAATATGAGTAAGAATAGTTGGATCATTTAGTTTTAATTCAAACTCAAAGTGACCAATATGTAGAAGTTTGGTTACTAAAGCATTAAACTCTATCAAGCAATTAAAAATTGATAGCTTACCTCTACTGATGGGGTCACCCCTTTTTCTTCTAATCTAATCTTTGCACTCCGAATTGAACTCAATCTTTCATGTAAATGTGCAGGTAATCTAAGCGTTCGGGAGTTCTCAACCAATGCTCTTGAAACGCCCTGATAACCATACAAATATTCCATATAAATTACTTTGAGCAAAACAGCAGCCAAACTTGAAAATGCAAAGTTAATGAATAATTTTGTCCGCCCGAGTGAATTAAATTTGCTGATAAAATGTGGGTAGCTACAAAGTTAGAGCAGGAACGGATAGCACATATTGAGAAGCATGAAGGTTCAAACCTGACGTATCCACCAATACACATAGGTTGAAATCTTAAACCCTTTGGAGGAATCAAATTTCTCTATCCCTCTCAATAACCCAATTAATCCTCCCTGCCAAATAAAATCATGCAGATTAGTATGCAACTATGCCATACACAATGACAACATAAAAGTGTCAAAGGTAAAATCACCTGAACAAGGTCTGCCATTTCGGCGCCCATGTTATCATACTTTTGAGCAATGGACATGACAAGACGCACATTGCTCATAGCTAGTTTTTCCCTGGCAAGCCCACATTCAATAATTTTAAATTTCAACTCTGAACGAGACATCCGCAAGGAAGTAGCAAGTTGTTCATCAGATGGATCACATCCTAGTCTTTTCTTCAATCTGCAATGTTCATTTGAACAACATTCAGTAACTTTTTTTGACATTTAAAACTGTGATAACCTTTTTTAATCTTGTTATCATACCTTATTTTGTGCTCTTCCAAGGAAAGACCAGCTTTGATTTTCCGAGACAGATGAACC
The DNA here is from genome assembly GCA_033002965.1 of Piper betle. Classification (NCBI taxonomy): domain Eukaryota; kingdom Viridiplantae; phylum Streptophyta; class Magnoliopsida; order Piperales; family Piperaceae; genus Piper; species Piper betle. The sequence goes on from JAURVB010004463.1 coordinate 49,609, forward strand.
ACTTCAGCATGGGTGAGTAGCTCTTCACTTACTACGCCTTTGACATAACCTTTCATGCGATTTCGGAGCAGCTCTGGACCGATATTTGGAACTCCGAGTTCCTTCGTTTTACCAACAATTGCCGTGGAGATGTTGTGGTTGATGCATTTCCTCCTAGTACTTATCCTTCTCTGTCTAGCCGATTGTCCTGTTCTAGTTACTTCCAACTTCTTCTTCACCAATCCTCGTCCATGAAAATTTTCTGGGTGATCAAAAGACAGGCTCAATTGTTTCTCTAGCATGGATTTCTGCAGCAAAAGCAGAACTTCGACTGATGATTCAATGTCAGACGACTCCTCTTCCTCATCCAAGAGTTCAGAGTTCTGGCGCAGCACCCCAACTGTTGAAGGAACAGAGGAGGCCTCGACGTGCTCTTTGAGAGTTTTCACATGTTTTGACTGGGCGTAGCCATTAGACAGCGCGCCGGAACCAAAATTGGTGGATTTTTGTCCCACTATGACACTCTTTGATGAATTGGGTAGACAGTCATGCACCGGAAAGAACTTGTCTGGAAGATCAGACGAATGAAACGAAGAGCTCAACAGCCTTTTCCCGGTACTCAGCCCAATAACTGCAGCGGTCGCCATGATATAGCTTCTCAACAAATCACATGCAAATTGCAGATGGGAAAGGCCCAGATGGACCAAGTAAGAATTTGATCAAAAGAAGTTCCTACTGCTGTCTTGCACCAAGTACTACTCTATTTAACTGCAAAGAAGTACGCAAAATAATAAATTTCAGGAGAACAAGAATGAAATCAAATGCGCATATGACAATACACATGAACATATTCAGACCCAAGATGATCTTATTACATGGATGAAGACACAGAACAAAAGAAGAAGAAAACGTTACAAAGAAAACAGAGGAACAGATCATACGTACCGTGAAAAAGACGAGGAAAAGGATGAGAAGATTAAAAAATAAATGAAGTGTGGTCGTACTGGGCGGAGTGGACGATGGAGAGGAAATTTTTGCTTGGCAATAACTAATGGGATGATCAGTCGTGGAACAGCAATAATAGTAGTGATAGTATGGGGGAAGGAAATATGGTTTGGTGGGTAGTGGGGTGTGGGCAGTATCGAAGGAAGGAGTATGTTGGGAGAGGTCACGGGGGTTGGGGAAGGAGAGAGAAGAAACGAGGGGGGGGGGGGTGTGTTTGTTAGTGTCAAACAAGTGTATGTACAAAGAGGGGGATGAGAGGAGGAGATATCGAAGGGAAGTCGGCCATTGGTTGGAGCAGATATTACGCACGGAGCGAGTGGCGGTAGGAGCGCCACCCGTGTTGCTGTTTATCATATGTCATCACCACCATCCGCTATGGGTTTTTGACAGATAAGGGACCAGATATTTGTGTTTTGACTTATCGGAACTCTTTAATTTTGTTTCATGGAATTAGGGTTTATATCAGGAATTATTTTTTACAGGTAAAGATTCGAAGAAAAAGGTTTTATTTTCTCGAAGAGGAGTACTAGAACCTCACGTGCCGGGCTGTCTTGCCAGCACGTTGAAGGAATGCAAAACCATCTTGTCTTACGAGATTTTGATCCAAGGTTTCTCATGCCGAGTCCAAGCTAATTTCTCTACCGATTTTGCTTTTTCTATCAAAATATTCTATTTGTTCTCTTCATTTTTTATTTTCCCATCAGCCAAGACATTTTAGTGGTCATCAATGATAGGTCATGTTAAAATTATATTAGATTTTTATGTTTATGTAATTTATGAGTGTGGATTGATTGATTATCATGTATATGTGTGTCATTTTATTGTACTTTTTATTCAATTTTTTGTATAACTCATTGAAAGTGATTGAATTTGTGATCTTTTGATGATAAAAAGTTGGGATCTTTTGATGTATAGACCTCTAGAAGTTACAATTTTAGTGAGTTTAATAGTTGCATGGATCTGTCCATGTTGGGTAGAGTTTGAAGACAACCTTAATGCGTAACCGTAGGCATGAAGTCTAAAAGTTTTCAAAATTATTAACTTAAATGTTAGGAAGAATCTCCTAAAATTTCAGCTAAAAGAGACTTCATTTAGTGTGTTCTACGACATACTTTCACTTAAAAATTTCCACACATTTATCATAATCTCAATGCTAATGTTCTAAAATTTCATAATATCTGGATACGATTTTGTTAACTGATAAAATTCATCACTGCAAGCTGTTCAGATAACATCAGATTTTCTAGGTTATTTTTTCTACTTCATAAAATAAGTAAAGGGGTCTGGTCTCCGGACTCCATATTTTCTAATAAACTTTAATAGGTATGTTCGCATGAATGTTGAAACTAATTGTCTAAGATTTCAGACTATTTAGATGTCATTATGGATGTTCACTAATTTTGTATATATGAACTGTTCATAATTTCACATGTTGGATAGTGTCGTATGGGTCAATTGCCAAACACCAACCAGCCTAGCAATGTACTCAAAACACCAACCAATCAGGTTCAACGGATATTGGTAATGAATGCCCACGCACTGGATTATGGAAAAATCTCAACCTTCGTATATATTCAATGTAATGCCCACGTTTAGTTCGACCCTAAACAAAATCAAAGCATTAAATCTTGAACCCCTTTATTTAAAATGAAATATCTCCAAAAGGTCAAGTTAGTCTTACAATAAATATCAATTAGGGTAAGATCTAATATATTAATAAAGATGTGTTTAAGATCTTCAACTTGATTCATTATTTTTGAAGAAATAACTAAATCCTTCAATTTGTACTAATTGTGTTGGACCATTATAGGTAGTATCCGAGTGAACTTGGGGTTGTGTTGGATAGATGGTTGTATGTAGAGAAAAAGGAATTCCGAGCACTGAATTTCCTTAAGGTAGGTAGAATGTAACAACCCCCGAAAGTTAAATTAGCCTCATATCCGGTATCTACTAGGGTAAGATTCAACATAGTAATGAGGATATGCTTTAGATTTTTAACTTGATCAATCACTTTTGAATAGGTGAGTAAACTCATTAATTTGCATTCATTGGGTCGGGCCATTACATAACCGCTCAAAGTGTCAAAAGTCAGAAGGCCCAAAAGAATCTAAATGCGCATCCAAAACACCCACGATCATATGAAAAACATGCACAGACTCCTAAGGTTGAGCTCATGCAAATAGGAGATCTGATATGATTCCAAGTTACAAAAAGAGTTCAAATCCTGAAAAAATCCAACAGGTCTCCCCTATATTTGGGACATGTGAAAATTTCCACAAATTTTTTTAAATTCTCAATTTATAAAAACAGCAGAGCATTCATATTTTTTTCACATTTCACACATAGAAACATTTCAAAGACATTTCGCCACATTCACATTTCATTCACAGTTCATTTACAACACATTTAAACATTCTTTAGGCGGTTAGTTTGCCTCATTTTTATATGGGTTCTTCTCCTGCAAAACAAGACAACATAGAAGATCCTCCAACCCATGTTTCTTTTTCGCTCCATATACCTACACAAACAACATGATTTAGCATACCTGGGATATTTTAACCTTTAGTTACATGACTCTGAGGCTTAGAGAATTACTACACAAAACAGTTAGACCTGTGTACCCCATAGTACATCACCAATAATACAACTCCAACACAAGTTAGTGATAAATATTTCAATCATTTCAAACAAGGGATCTCTCAAGTTCAGTGAAAATGCTTGAGGCCTCTTATAGATGATTATTCATAGTCGCTCACTAGCCTCAAATACTTTTTGATCATACAGCCCACCATACTATATAGGAAACATACGTCATTAATCAAAGACTATCTGTCTAGAAATAATTGGAAAACATTTTCAAATTGGTAATTGAATGACTCATCATCTATCAAAAACTTCAATATGAAATCATAATCTCCATATCAACATCATAATCATAATACTGAATAATGACTAATGGGGCCTAATCATAATCATTGAAATAAACATGAGCACGAGCCAGAATACTCAATGGTAACGTGCTACTTCTATGCATGAGCCAAAATTTTGTTGATGAAAAGCTTGTGATTCGAGTTACGGTTTTATAGTCTGAACCGGTCGGTTCGACCGTTATTTTCAGTCCACTCAATTTCAGAACATGCATACCGAGCCGAGGCTGGTCTTGTGTTATGAACCATGAGAGTCATGTGTGCCCAAGTATATGATGATAACGTCAGTACAACAGCAGCAGAATGAGTTATCAGAATATATGAGAGTACGCCAGTTTTTTCTTTATTTATTTTAATTAGATCGTAGAATTATTTTTATGCTAAATAATGCATTAGGACGCGTTATGGGCAATTTGGATGAGTTATTAGTTATAGAGCATGTCATTATAATATTGTGTGTATTATGTTTTATGGGATTTTTCCATGTTTTCTGGATTTTTTTAGAATTATTACAAGTTAGTATTATTTTTATAGAGTTAGAGTTGAGTCAAGTTTTAATTACGAGACGACCATTCATTTTTCTCACCGGCTATTTATTTTTCTCATTGACCACTTATTTTCTTCCCCCTTGATATCTATTTATTCCACACCTCTGATACTGTCACCATCCAACTACCACCATCCTTCACCACCAACTTCCTTCATCTTTTTCTCCCTTCCCTCTTCCCCACAACCCTTACTCAAGCCGGCCACAACCTTATCGTTGTCGTCGCATGACTGACGATTAGGTATAGGAAATTATCTAATTTTATTTGATTATTTTATGATTTTGTGTGAGTGTAAATAGGTGTTGATTTAAATTTAAATGCATGTTAACAGATGATAATAGTGAATTTGGGTTTGAATTTAAATGCATGTAAATAGATGTTATTTTGTCTGGATTGATGAGGAGTGTAGCATTCATGTATTATACTGGGCGTTAGTATTTAGTCTTGTTGTGTAAGTATGGAGTCGGAGCTCGCCACCTAGTCACGTGGTCACGATCGGAGCTTTTACCAGGTTCATTAGGACTCGTTTCTTATTTTACTCTCTACTCTATTGTGTATTATTTTATTACTTGCAGGATGACTTAAGTGGCTTTTTATTAGATCCCACTTAACCCAGGTCATTTAATCGATCAATCTTTTGGATTAGTAACCCTTGAGGATGAGATCCCTCGAGTATGTTTTCGAAAATAAGATCCACCATAAGTTGCTTCGGGCCTATTATATAAATCCCTTCCCTGACATATATATAATTTTATCGGGTTTTCAGTGAGATGAGAGATGGAAAAACCTACTCGTACTTACCATGAGCAGGTGCACGTGCCAGTTAAAGTGGGCTCTAGATTAGTGAGCGGGTTGTTCAAATCTTAAGGGGTCCTAACTCCTCTCGTTTTGAGTTCCTCCCACCCATAGAAACATGAGGTTTACGGGTACTGTTTAGTACAATGCATATCCAAACTTGTGGTTTAAAGGGAACTAAGGCACCTATCTGAGAATACTTGGTCTTCGTGCTCAAGGCCAGGAGAATTATGGAGGTAAGGAGAGCAGTTAGGATATACTAGTAATCTCGAGGGACCAGAAAATGAAATGAGAAAATCAGCAGCAGCAAAATAATTGTTCGGGATGCTACCATGTCTGGAGCCGAGTGGCTCCTCAGTAGGTGCGCTTTAGAGAGTTCACAAGAAGTATATGAATGTTTTCTTTCATAAGATAGTTTACTCTCATAGCCAGCTTGATATTAGTTATATTTTTGGACCAGTAACACTCGTTATTGACATGTTTTTATAATATATGTAGGTGATGATCATGACTAGGATGAGCCAGCATGAACAAAGGAGCAATGATGTCTCTTACATACACACATGTCAGATGATAACATGTTTAATATTTTGAAGATGGTTTAATGAAATGCAAAAGATGATGATATGATGTGAAATGTGAATAGAATGCACAGGTGGGTTGAGACCCAAGATTCAAAGTGATTGATAAAAGAAATTAGAATTCCATGTGAATGAAAATATCTGGTGTGTGTGTGTGTGATATATATATATATATATATATATGTTGCATTAACGAGGCCACCCTTAATTGCACTTTTGGGGGAGATTGTCTATTTTATTTTTTAAAATTTTTTAATAATTTTATTACAATTTTTGTTGGTGTGTAAATTGGTTTTCATGTCATTCATGTAGTAGCATGTTAGGTTTATTTTTGTGTATTCATCCATGCATAGCAATAGATATCTTCCATCTCGAGACGCCGTGAGTAGATCCGCAAGGTTGGGGTTCAGGTTAGCCGACCTAACCTGGACCATTGACATTTTGGTTCGATTCCTGAGCGTGAACCAGATTTGAAGTGTTATAGTTGAGGACAACAAGTGCATTGCCAATAGAGCCTAAACTAATAATAACTAAGACACATGGCCCGAATACATGCATGCACATGCTGAATACACATTTTCTATCACAATGATAATTTTAATCAAAATATATTAACTGCCAAAATGAGTAACATAAGTGGGTATCAAGTGGACCACTCTATGGACGTCACACTCTCATCCATCATGCATTCATCAAAACTCCAAAAATCATATAATGGGTACAAGGCCTAGAAAGGGCTGATAAATAGTGCTAGAGTGACTTTTGAGTTGGATCTCATCTTTTCAAAGCTCATTAATAGATCTCAACTTTAAAGTTTTATTAATCTAGAAGATTGATAAGATGACCCGCAATTAATGGGATCCAATAAAACACTACTAACTATGTCTTGTGGTATAAAACAAAAAAGGGATAGAGCCAAACAACAGATATAGTAGAGAGGAGTCTTAACGGACCTATGAGCCCAAGCTCCACGCCCTAGTTCGATAAGCTGAACACCACACCACCTATCAAATAAAGACCACTACTCAAATCCTATATGATGCATGCATGAAATGGCATACATGCAATCGTAGATGTAGCAAATGACATGACACGCCAAAGAGCAGGAAATTAAATACACATCACATCATACGTCATTCTCATGTTGAACGTATCATCACCACTAAATAAGATTTTGTAAAAATAAATATAGATATCTAGATAGAGATCTTGGTGCATTATGAAATCATTTTTGAGATTCAACCCTGTACTTAAATCTAATTATAGATGTCAAAATGTTCAGAAAATTCAAGGCAATTTATGTGAGATAAGTGACATGCTAATCGAGAATAAGATCTTGATAAAATTATAAAAAGTAATTAAAGGCTTCAGGTAAATTTTTTAAACTTAATTCTCATGATAATTTTGTCATATTAAATTTAAATCAAAAGAACTTGAAAGATCATGAATCAAGCTCGTACTCATACCCGTAAATCATAGTTATCACTATTAAAATAATCTTACAACATTCAATTGATTAAGATAATCAAGAAAATTATCATTTAACTTAAGCTTTTTATATCGTGATCATTTCATAACCAAAGGAACTCAGTCTAGGGTAAATTCCAGTGCACACTCGCACCCTTACTGATTACAAGACAACCACGCCTGCAACACTCTTGAACTCATGATCACACACTTAGTCGCTGATCACAAGTTCACACACTATTTTCCTACTTTGTCAAAGGTCCACTGTCTTCCTTCCTTGGGCGAGCAATGCCTTCAATCAGAGAAGATGCATGCATGGGCACCACTTGCTACCCATGCTCGCCACCTCAAACTAGTAACCGTTAAAGCCCTTAAATGCACTTGACACCTATGAGTGTAACCATCATGAGCACACAACGTAGAGGCCACCTAGCCACTCCATGCAGAATAACTAACATTGTGACACTCTGAATCCAACATGCACTACTACATGAGTGCCACCTTGCCCAAGTCATGTGCAACCCGGTAGCTAAGTGTTGATAACTAGTACTGAGCACTAGTTGGTCCTTTGTCAGCTTGGATCACCATAGATCCGAGTTGTATCATGCACTAATAGTTGCTATCAAGAACTACTACCAGTACCAAGCATTGCTGCTTGCTATCTAGAACTAATGGTTGAAGGCAAACTTAATGTGGGTGAGAGCTAACTACACACTTAGAACAATAATTAGATCCTCATAATTCTTAGGGCTTTATAAGATCACAAGAATGGACAAAGATAGTGTAAAAAATTTAAATGATTAAGCACAAATAATTAAAATGCTAGTAAGACTAAATAGGGAAGACAATCAATAAGGTGTGTCTGAGAAGAGCACTCCAAGTTTTATTCCACGTTACTACTTGTGTTAGTGAACAAGTCAAACCATACAAGAGTGTAGTAGCCTTGATTTAAGACTTTTTAACTTCCAATCGCGACCAATGTCAAGCTCAAGGAAATTAAGAGGTGTGCAATCAAGTGGATAAAAGAAATAAGCTCAAACACACAAATAGAGGGAAGGGAGAGTGGACACAAACAAAATTTTCAAGTGGACACTAACTGGTATGTCCTCTCTTCTAACTCACCATGTCCTTTGGTAAGTAGGTTTTCATGGCTCCTCTAAGCAAGCCACTTGTAACCTTATGAGCAACCAAGTTTCAAAGAAGCTTGCACTCCAAAGACCCTTGGAGCCTCCAGCAACCCTTCTTCCACAAGTACCAAGTGCTAAGGATAATAGTTCACCAATGTTTCAAACACCCTTGAAGTTTTAAAATCTTAGAATCTACTCCTTTTAGCACCTCCTTTCCTCAAGTAAGATACTTCATACCTAATCCCAACACCCAAGGAGTTTATAAGTGAACCTCAATACAAGTATATTTTCCTTGGTACAAGCTAATAGGTATCCCTTCTTAGCACATGCTTGTTCTTTTAATTTTAGCTAAGAGCGTGTCAAATCAATTAGAGGGTCAAGAGAAAAGCAAGTTGTTGTCAAAATATCTCCCCACAGCCGCTAGCATAACCTGTCCAAGAAATAGAGCTGTTGGGATTTGAATCCCTCTTTATGGCTTTCTCCAAAAGCTAGTTTTTGGCAACTTGTCTAGATTGTTCAATTACTGAATGATCAACTGACTGTCAATCAAACAACCACTTATAACTAGCCTCGTCAGCTTTGGCTATTGAACCTTCACCAATCATCTTTTGAACTCTCTTCTCAATCTTCATTGATCTAATATGAGCTTCCAAACTTCTCAATCAGTTTTCAAAGTTTCATCGAAGATCCCTCAATACGAGCTTCTGAACTTGGTACAAGCTTCCTTCAATAGCCAAACGTGCGACCGATCGCAAGCCAAACTATGACTTCATCTTCATACTTTCTTCTTCAGTTGCCAAACACGTGACCGAAAGGTTAGCCAAAGGTCTGAAAACCCTTCTCCTTGGTCTGCACCTCTATGCTTCGGTTGCTGAAGTCCTGGCTGAACGTTAGCCGAACTGTTGAACACTTCAACACTGATCTTCATTGTTGGTGTGATGTTTTCCATTTGGTTGCTTGGTTTGCCTAGCACATACTTGGAGAGTTTAAGTGATGTTGTCTCATCAAAATAAGGTTCAACAATCTTTCCCTTTTTGATGATGACAACTTTCATGTATTGTGAACTCTCTAAGTGGTTGGTGGCAATCTTCACAAAGCATTCTCCAAGCTTGACTTGAAAAACTTCAATCTTCAATTTCTTAAAGCTTTCCTTTCCAAAATAATGCAAGATGTCATGATGGAATGCTATACCTCATAATATTCATGTCATGCAACCTATGGAAAAGTAGAAATTGGCAAATCTAAGTGAGTTAGTCATTCTCATTACTTCATCAAAAAGTACATCAGGTTCAAGAGATGACAACTTTACAATACTCCCCCTACACAAGTGTTCACACTCCCACTAAACTTAATCCCTACAACACACCACTCTCTCCTCTGTCATCTCAAAAAGACATTATAAAGTATACAAAAGAGAATATACATAAAGAGTACTCATCTTTCAAGAGCATTGGGCATAATATGCAAGTCATTTCTAGGTTTTGTATGTTTTTCTTTTCTAAGGGTTTTTGTAAAGATATCTCTAAGTTGTTGATCCATTGAAATGTATTGGATGTTGATTCTCCTTCTTGAACATGCTCTCTAATGAGTGGTATTTAATTTCAATGTACTTGGTCATAGAGTGTAGCACAAGATTCTTGGTTATAGTAATAGTACTTGTACTATCACAATAAAGAGATGACCCTTCATTTTCAAGCCATGGTCCTTGGGAGTGTGTTGCATCCATAAAATTTGAGTGCATCCAAGCCCAAAGGAAATGTATTCTACTTCGGTGGTGAAGAGAGCAATAGAGCTTCACTTTTTACACCTCCACAAAACTAGGCAAGATATCTGGTCTTTAAGTGAGACTTCATGAGATTAGTTTGAAACTTAACATATAGGCACACACTAAGCATGATATCTAGTCTTTAAGTGACACTCCATGAGGTTAGTTTTGAAACTTAACACATAGGCACACAATGAGCATGATATCCGACCTACTTGCGGTGAGGTAGAAAATTCTCCCAATCATGCTCTTATAGAGTGCTTGATATACTGCAGTCTTCAACCCAATAATTGCTTCACATATACTTCCTCCTTGATGAATCCATTTAGGAATGTACTCTTTACATTCATTTGATGTAGTGTGAAGTTACGATAACAAGCAAAGGCAAGAAGTACCTGGATAGATTTGTTAGGCCGTATGAACAAAGATTTCTCTGCACTCAATCCCCTCTTCTTGGCTATATCCTTGAGCAACCAACCTTGCCTTTTTTTTATGAATTCTCCATGCACATCAAGCTAATTCTTAAAGATCCATTAAGTTCCTATGATGAAATGATTTTGCGGGTTGATCTTGTATGGTGACTAATTAGCTTTCCCCTTTTTCAGCTTGTTTGAAGTTTATTTGTTCCACATGAGCTAGAAAAGTCCAATATGAGTTTAGAACATATAACTTGGACCTAGTTTGTACGCCTTGGAGGGGTGAGGATGATCCTTTTGGTATTCCAACTTTTCTTGAGATGAATCTTCACCAAGTTCTTGTGAAGGAGAATGTGTCTTTATGACCACCTCATCATGTTCCTCATCATAGTCAACCTTCACTTCTTTATTGACTTTAACTTTATCAAAGACAACATCTGAAGTTATAAACTCTATATCATAAACTATTTAGAGGGTAATGAAGAAAATTTTTATCTTGGTTTTTTGAACAAATTTACCTAAATGGTCCTTTGTAAAGCACTTAGAATAAAAAAGTTTAAAACGGGAAGTTGATGAGATTTCACCATAATAATGCTCATATCTGGTTTTACTAAGGAAAGGTCTCACCAAGCACCTTTGTATATGTAGCATACGGTATTGATGGCCTTGACCAAAAATTTGTGTAGGAGATCTTAGTCATTGAGAAGAGTCCTAGTCATCTACATAAGAGATCTATTCCTTTTTTCAACTACTCCACTTTTTTTAGGGGTCTTTGGTACCAATAGTGGATGCTTGATTTCCTTCTTTTCACAAAATTCCACAAAGCACACATTAAGGAATTATCCACCTCTATCACATCGGATTGTCAAGATGGAAGCACTCTTTTCAATGGTGATCCTTTTGGCAAGTCTCTTCAATCCTTCAAAAGTGTCACTTTTGTGAGTGAGAATAAGCACCCAAGTGTATCTAGAGTAATCATCTACAATCATAAAAATGTAAGTTTTCCCACTTTAACTTCTAGTTTGCATTCGCCCAACTAGATCCACTTGGAGTAGTTCTAGACACCTTAATGTGCTCACTTGATTCTTCACTCTGTGGGAAACATGAGTTTGTTTTCCTTGTAGGCATGGTCAACATGGTGAAGGGTCCTCAGTTGACAAAAGCTTGGGTAGTCCTTCACATGTTGGTGAACTTCAAGATACTTGAGTAGTTTTTGGTGTAGATGTCTGGCTCTCCTATGCCAAATGTTTGCTTGGCCATTGTTACAAGCTTCCTGTAGTGGTCCAATTCCTCTCAGAAATAAGAAGTAGAGTGAAAGAAGGGGGAATGGTGGAGATGGAAGCCATAGATGACCTTGATTAGAGAAGTTAAAGACCAACTTGGTCTAAGGATTTCATTAATAATTCCAAAACGGGATCATTAAAAAGACGTAAGAGTATTTATAATTGTTTCCCGAGCCCACTACACTTACAAACACTCTTGTCAAAGCCCATTAAACTATAAAATATCAACTAAACACTTAAACTAAACCATTATACTAAAATATACTTGTAACATTATTCCCTCCTGAAAAACTTCCTTGTCCTTAAAGAAGGAAGAAATGCCTTATCTTCTCTTCTGCAAAATATAAGCGTCAAGTACTTAATTGAAACTTTTTCTTCATGTGGGAGTCTCAAATGTGAGTTTTGTTGTGCCACAATTTTGTCCAATTGAAACAGTGTCATTCTTTCATGTGTATGCTTTGTGAGTATAATTTTCTTTAGGCTGCAACTGTGAGATCTCTCAACTTAGTTACATATTTAATACCTACTAGGGTAAGATCTGATTATTTATGAGAATGGACTATAGATCTTTAACTTCAGTTAACCATTTTTGAAGCAATGACTTAGGCCATTAGTTTGTACTTTAGTTTGGGTCATTACAGATAGTATTACATAAACCTGGTTCTGTATTAGATACTTGAATGGACTAAGGATGTTAGCTAGGCTGTTGATCACGGGCCAAAGAAGGAGGTGGGCTGGGGCTAGTGAAGAGCCAAGTGTAGGAATTTTGAGGACAAAATTTCCAAAGGGTGGATTGTAAGATCTCTCAACTTAGTCCCACATCTAATATATGCTTGGGTAAGAACCAGTTTATTTGTGGGATTGGATTATAGATTTTTAACTTTGGTTAACCACTTATAAAGTGATAACTTATGCCTATTAGTTTGCACTTTATGCTAGGTTGTTACAATAACTGGAAAACAAATCCTGGGGAAACAATATTGAATTGCCTTCAACTATTCCATGTCATTTGTTACCATCACGTAAACTCAATCATTTGAACAACTAAGAGTCCATAAACATCACTTATCCAAGTATTCAATGACTCAATTATCTTTGTTGTCAAATGACCAAATTGAGACCCTTCACAAAATGCTTTGGCCCAAATATGAGGTAGAATTTGCTCAATCCACTAAGCAGCACCAGAATTGATTCCTGAATTTTGTATTCCTGTGCCTCAAATTTAATATTATCTCCAAGATTGCTATGAATTTCAAATCAGAAACACATCCAGCTATCATCATTTTACTAATCAACAACTCCAATTGCCAAAGGAATAGGCCACCACTTCCATCAAACTTGTGCACAAAATAAAATCCCAAGGCACTTGCTTTTCAACAAAACACTTGCTTTTCAACAAAACACGGTCAAAACCAATAACCAAGTGACATCCATTAACAAAAACAAAAATTGAAGCAAATCCAATTCTTGAACTACTCTTGGGTCCCATTGAATTTCCACTTATCTCACACTTGTGCAAGAATTTGTGTTGTTGAGTATTTCCAAAAATGAATATCTCTCACCCCACCAAACAAAATAAAGCCTTCAATCTTTCCATTTATAGATTTCAGGTCCAGTCAAATGATAAATCCCACACAAATGCCACTTATTTAATTGATAGTTTTGAAAGTAAAATGATTTTGAGTAATCATGAAAGCAAAATGAACATAACCTTTGGAAGTCAACACTAAAGTCAACATTTCTTCGACTAAGCTTTCAATATCTTCTTGATCTGAGACAATTATTTCAATCTTAGTGCAATATAACTTCTTGTGGTCAAGGATATCACCCACACCGCCAGGATCCAAATTCCAAGTGAGCTCCCTAATTACCCATTTATACAACATAGAGTCACTTTGGGGCATTTCTTCAAACATCAAAGTAATATCGAGAAATGGAAAACTGTTCATTCCAATTTCACAGCTTCTTGAATAAGGGTAATAGTAACTAGATGAGGGCAGATCATGGTTTTGCTCAACTATTCTTTTAAGAGAATATCTTCCAGCTACCTGATAAAGTCTTAAATTAGTATAATAATTCAAAGTTTTTGTATATGATCTTCATCCCCCGGCGTTGGTTTTTATACCGTTTTTGGTAAAAAATTAAAAATTTTGGGACCAAGCTCTTGCACATGTGCAAGTGAAGCAAGCTACATTTTCACCAACCTAAGATGGACCACATCAGACATTTCCTAATATTGCCAGACCTACCAAATCAAACCTGCGCACCTGTACTTCTGCACATCTGCAACATTCCTTTTGACCAACAAAAACACATGCACACCTGTGCTTGTTCCCTACTCTTGAACAGATCTACCGAATCACAATTCCAAACTATTGGATAGCATTCTTGTGGAGCAAGTAAGAAACATTGTAACCAACTTCCAATGGCTAAATGAAGCCACTCGTGTGAAGTTTTGGAACTGAAGTTGCAAGGAAGTTTCCTCCAACCAGGTTTACTTTGGTCTACACCTTGAACAATTTGGACTATTTGAAACAAGTCTACCAACTCCATTTGATTTCAAGGGGACAAAGGAACAAGCTGGAAACACCATGATGAGGTCAATTCCTACCCAACATTGGAGGAAGGAAACCACTAGGAAGCTACCACGCGTTCAAAAAATACCTTACTCCTTTGGCTATAAATACCCTCACTCACATTGAGGACAATATATACTACTACTTATAGGGAGATCATACATCTATTAGATACCTTAGATTAGAGAAGAAACTTAACTAAACCCACTCTTCATCTCTCTACCACTCACCACTTTACCAGTCCTTGGAAGGAGTGAAGATTGCTCAGAAGTTGTGGAAGCCAAGTTGTAGGGAAGAAGCACTGCAGAAGAGAAGTTCATGCTAGGACTTCATCCTCACAGATTTTCATAACTCTTCTTTTTCTCTTCTACAATGTTGTCTTCTTTGATATACTTCATGATGTATCATTATTCTCTTATGGGTAAACGTTTAATGATCTAGGATGTATGATAGATCTAGCTTGATACATAATAAATTTTATTTTTGTTATCTTGTTGCACTTCGTATTAGTTGATTACTTCGTGTCATGCTTAATGCTTCAAAAGAATAGTTAAATTTTGCATGATTAAGAGACTCAGTTGAGATTTAGGAATAGCTAGGCCAATGATATTTAAAGATGAAGTAATTTACGAGTTTAACTCTAGGAATATAAAGGCATAGATATCTATAAAAGGGAGTTAATCTTAATGTACAAGCTTAGCCCTTATTTGCATAGGAATGTGAAATGATGCTAGGGCGGTAGGTTGTGATAAGATGAGGAAGCCTATTACAATTAAATTTGTTTCTCTAGATATCAACTACAAGTATGTATAACTTGATTAATGCAATAAGACATGTTATTTTTCAGCTTAGAGAAAATTATCTACCTCAGATCCATTATTCATTAAGAAAATTGGTATCAACTTGAGCTGTGTTTTTTGTTTTCGTATCTTTGCATCAGTTTTTGCATTAGAATAGTATATCTATTTCATGCCCTCACTTGACCTATTAGTTTTAGAATAATTATTCATCATGTTATAACATAGGTTTACTGGTTTAACTACCATCATTACTTTGAAAACATCAAATCTTCATGAGAATGATCTTTTACTCATCATTCTTTTATTTGTTCGATGCATTAATAAAGCAACAACATTACCCGCAACCTTCTTTTAAGCCAACCATCAGCTTAACCATCCAACATTCAAAAATAAAATGACATGGGGACCCACCCAGATCTCAACTCCATATCAAACAATCAAACATCTTATTATTCAATAATTTTTTTTCACAAAATCTTTTACAAAGCATCAAATGATCATCGCATGATTCAAAACCCTTACTCCAATCACCATATCTTTTTGAAATCTAAGAAACGAGAGAATAGATCGAGGGTTTACCAAAGGTATGTTGGAGTTGATTCTTCTTTTGCTGAATGATCAAAGCCTTGCAAAGTTTGACGGATTTGATTGCATCAGATCCACCCACAGTGGCATCGTCTTCCACCAATAGCCTTTGCAGGTTTCGCTCGAAGAACTATAGCTGAATGAGGTTGACAAAAATGATGATTGTAAAAATGGGGACAACAATGAAGCCTGTCATAGCTATTGTCGAGCTATTTCTCTAGCTGTTGTTGCCTCCAAACTTTGTATGTCACTAGCCATTCTGGTTTTTCTTGCCTTTGTCGGATCTCGTCAATCATTGACCTAACAACCTTAGGACATTCTAACCAGACATCGCTCCCAATCAGCCACCATCAAACCCTTAAGATCGACTGCTTTGATACCAGTGTTACAAGCTTCCTAAAACAGGTCTAATTCCTCTCAAAAATTAGAAGTAGAGATGAAAGAGTGGTGGCACGTTGGAGATGGAAGCTATGGATGACCTCGATCAGAGAAGTTAAAGACTAACTTGGTTTGGGGATTTCATTAATAATTCCAAAACTAAATCATTACAAAAGGTAAGAGTATTTATAATAGTTGCCCAAGCCCACCACATTTAAAGCCACTCTTGTCAAAGCCCATTAAGCTATAGAATGTCAACTAAACACTTAAACTAAACCATTATACTAAAATATACTTGTAGCAGTCATCTATGGCAAACAAACAATCTACCTTAGAATCATCAAAATCATTAGTAGTGACAACATATACATTATTTCTTCTATTTCTGCAAAATAGAACCTCATTAGTTTACCATCTTTAATTAATATTGTAGATGATTCAAAGAGTACTTTCTTATTTGTATCACATAATTGACTAATACTAAGTAGATTGTATTTTAAACCTTCAACAAGAAAAAAAATGAATGGAATGAATGGTTTTACCTACACAACCTTTACCAAAATTTTGTCTTTACCATTGTCTTCAAACCATGTCACCTTCTTGGGCCACAAAGTTTGAGAAGATGGAGAGATCTCCAGCCATATATCGAGAATGACTGCTACTAAGATACCACTAAATGTACTCTCTTGGAGTCCCTACACCCCCTTCAGATACCCCCTCCCCCCTCGCTATATAGCAAAGAAAATTTTTGCTACTTGTTACGAGTGGTAGCCAATGTAAATATGAGGGCCAAACTAACCCAAAACCAGAAATATGCATCTCAACCACCCTAGCCAACACTTATATCATTCTTCCTTATGTTCAACCTGCTCAAAAGAAGTTACACAAGGTGCAAAAGTAATCTGAGTCAAGGTTTTATACCTATGAACCAGTCGGTACAGCTGTCGATTCGAGTCAAGTCAGTTTCAGAACACACGTGCTAAGCCGAGGCTGACCATGTGTTATGAACCATGAAGGTCAAGTATACCCAAGTATATGATGATAACATCAGTAACACAACAGGAAACTATGTTATTAGAATATATGACAACATGTGATTTTTTTTTTATTTACTGGATCATTGAATTAGATTGAGGATGTTTACCATGTTAGGACTCATTATTTATTATTCTTGGGTGGGTTTGTAGGCCTAGAACATGTCATTTGACTTAGACATGATATTTTCTATTATGCCATTTTATTATATTTTATTTTATATTTTAAGGGATTTATCATTATTGACTCGATTCGGGAGCGAGTCAAGTTTTTATTTTGAAATTGCCTTTGCACTAATTTTACCCTGACACTTCACTCTCCCCTTTCTCCCTTACAGCCGACCACCAACCCCCCTCCCTTTCCGTCAACCTTGCCGCCAGTGACCTCGCCACTGGCCACCACACCGCTTTCACCTAGCCTCTCCTCCTCCTTCCTTTCCCCTTCTTCCTCCCCCTATTCCCTCCTCCTTCCTACCCCAGCCCTAGCCAACCACCAACCTGCCTGTTTCTGGTCACTGTCGTCAGTGAGCCGATGCTGCCTCGTAGCCACCGGTCAATCCCTCCCTGAGCAACCCCTTTCGCACCTTCCTTTCCCTCTTTTCCCCTTGCCTTCTTCTACCTGTTCGCCCCCTTCCTTCCTACATGCTCGGCCGCCTTGTCTAGTAGCTCTACCACTAGCCAGTCATCCCAACCAGATCTCCTACAGCATCTCCCTTGCTTGGCCAGCCTAGTCCTGCCCTCCTCTTCCACACTGTGTGGTGGACACTGCCGGCACCCCTCGACAGCCGTCAGTAGCCGCGACCACCACCATCGTTGCTGATTTCACATAAAATCATCATGAGACGCTTTATGCTTCTTAAATTTTGGATTTTTAATTCAATTTGATCATTATGCATATCATCCATAATTTTTTGAATTTTCATGTCTTGTTAATATGTTACTTTTGTAAATAATGATAATTATCTATTAATTAATGAATTTCTTTATGTATTTAAGAATTGGTAGGGAATAATAATAATTTGAACTATTTGTGTATGAAATTAAATATGTTATAGATGATATTTAAAATTGTGGATTAGGTATTAATTTTATAATTGTACAAGTTAATTATCCAGTTGATTAGAAAGTTAATTTAGAATGAGAATTTACATGAGATGACAATAAGTTTAGAGATTGTGATATAGTCACTTAGTTAAAAGTAATGATAAGAAGATTTTAAATTGTTAATTGTTATATTAATTCATTTGTTGATTGTTTGATATTGATGTTAGTAGTTATAGTCTTTATGATCATATAATGATTTTCATGCATCGATTTTATTCATGCATCATATAGTTAGAATTGGGCGTTAGCATTTAGTTGTGATGGGCAGGTACTGAGTAGGAGCTCACCGCATAGGTATGTGACCTCACTTAGAGCTTCTACCAAGTCCGTTTAGGACTGGTTCTTTACTTTATGTTTTGCTCCATTGTGATTTATGTTATTGACTACATGACGGGTTAAGTGGTGTTTTATTAGATATTACTTAACTCAATCCATTTAGCCGATGGTTTTTCGGATTAAGAACCCTTGAGGATGAGATCCCTCGAGTTTGTTTTCAAAAATAAAATCCACCTCAGGTTGTCTTCGAATATTATATAAATCCCTTCCCAAGCCTATATATAATTTTATCAAGTTGTTAGTAATACAAGAGATGGTGGTATAATGACTCGCACGTGCCATGTGCTACTGCAAGTGACAATCACAGTAGTCTTTGGATTAGTGAGAGAGTTGTTCCATCCCCAAGGGATCCTGACAACTCCGCGTTTTGAGTTTCTTCACACCTAGAGAAATGTGGACGTTTACGGGTACTATTTAATATAGTGTGCATCCAGACATGTGGTTCAAATGGTACTAAAGGCAACTGCCAAAGAGTGCTCGGTCTTTGTGCTCAAGGCAAGGAATAATATGGAGGATAGAAGAGGGGTTAAGATATACTGATAGTCCGAAGGGATATACTGGTAGTCCCTAATATACTTACATCAGGGTCAATTATTCAATGGGTTATACTCACCATAGAGTTTATCTCACATGGTTATGTCACCTACTGTCTCGTCCCTATCAATGGATAATTTATATGTACGTAGGTTCAAAATTCTATATTTGGCCTGTACTTGTTATTTTATCTTTGCCCCAAAAATGTAACTCTATTATTTATATGGGAAATACATAGTCATACGAATATGATGAAGTCCAAAACATAGACCCATCAATCACTAGTTCTTACATAATGACATTCTCAAGATTTCATAGAATCTCTTCCAGGATACAATAAGGAAAGGTACAGAGAAGAAGAGGGATGTCCAACGGGGGTGAGAAAGAAAAGATAAGAGAATAGAGAAGGACAAGGGACAAAGAGAAAGAAATAGGAGAGAGAGAAGAAGGAAGTGGAACATGGGGGTTTAGGGTTTTATCTCTATCATTTCCTATATTGCTTGATCAATACCTATCTAGTTCCATCATCTGTAGTCTATCTGTAGCACGACTCTAGGCTTAATTAAGCCTTTTCACTATAGAATTTTAGTTAATTTCTTCACATATTTATCGTGACTTCCCCTGAGTTTGGTTGGTCTTAAATACAAGGTGACCTCCATCCATACCATACATACAGGTCCACATAAAATTTGAAACTGAAATAGACAAAAGCCAAATACACGAGAAGTAGAATCATAATTGCCGACAAGGATGTAAATAGGATCATGGGGGGTACCATAACATAACACAACAACCATATCATGTCATATCATACAACCGCATAATAGTCATACGATACCATATAGCATATATAGCATACACATCACATTTCAAAGGTTAGCCATCTTAATAATCTCCAAAGTTGGCTTTGATACTAAGTTGTAACACCCCAATTCGGCCCAAAGAACAAACTGAATCTTGATGATATAATTCAGAAAGTTATTTATTGGACTATCAATGTGCAAACTTTATGGAAGCATATCTCAACCCTCAAGGAGGCTGAAGACAGCAACCTTACAAGGCTTATATATATAATGCATGCTAATCATACAACGAAAGAAAGGCTTGTGCTCTTAAGGTTCCTAATATGAGCACTTTGAGTCACAAGAGAGGCAACACCTCCTCCGCAACTAAGAGGGTGACTTTACGAATGCAATGATTACTTCAAACTATAGGAGGGCAATACCTCCAATGCAATTAAGGGTTGAGCTTTTCAGAATGCGGATGCATGATCTAGTTCTTATACTTAGTTTCAACCATAAAGTTGAGTAACTTATTCTTAGATGATGCTAATCTTGTTATGAAGTAAACATTGGGTCATGGTTACCTTTTCTACATACCCTGCAAATAGAAATTAAATACATAGAGGCTTCATCGCGTGCCAGGGCGTCATCCCTAACGCTTGGTCTTCACATAGACTCTTCAAACAACATGAACTGTAATCTCCTTTGATCCACATTCCTCTATTACACACACACACACACATACATCTGCATCCAAATTAGTCTTGTGTATTTTAATTGCTCTTTGTCATATTCTAGAACTTTGAGGCTTACACATACTGTAAATAGTTACTAGCATACCCCAAAGTTAACACCATGCACGATGATAATAATAATAGAGTAATAAATCACAAATCACACATAGAATATCAAGTACACTAACATAGGCTTTAGAGCACCTACCCATCATACATACATCACGTAACACGTAATTTCCAAAATACATAAGTCCCAAAATCCCAAAATATATAAGTCATATAGCCCAAATACATAGATTATATACAACACTTAGCACATTACATACACATGGTACCATCTCCTGCCATGAGTCTCAATTCATATATCTTTGTCAGTCACAAAAATGAGCACACACCTACATACATATAGGGAAAATCATCAATAATCAAACAAGTTTGGTTCGACACAACCAAATATCCTGAAACATGTCAGATCAAATCACCAGGTTTGTACTTACATACATACATACTTATGCTTACGCCCTTAGATCATCCACATATCACCTACTGATACTTTGTAGAATAACATAATACTTTGATAAGTTTCTAGTATCATTTTCATGCACTAGCACCACTTTTTCTAGAAATTTTCGCTAAAATTTAAAATTTTCAAATTATCACTAGTTACATCAAATATAAGTAAATTTGTAGCCAATTCTAAATAAATAATGATGATTTGAAGGATCTGGACAAAGCATGTAAATATTTGCAAAAGGACTAAACTACCTTTTCACCAACCTAGGATGGAACACTTGGGACACCTCCTAATATGGTCAGAATTACAATACCTACATGCACGTAAGGACAAAACTGCAACATACTTTTGACCAACATAAAGCACATGCAATTGTTCCTCACCTAATGAGGAGATCTACCTTATCCACTAAACTCCTTACTTTGAAGCCAATGGATGGACTCCTTGGAGAGCAAGGAACAAACCCAACCACTACCAATGATTAAAGGAGTCAATCGTGTGCACTTGTTGGGATAGAAGTCACAAGGAAGCTTCCTCCAAGTAGTTTGACCTGTTTGACTCATTTAGACTACATGGTACAAGTCCACCAACTCAATTGAACAACTTGGAGACAAGGGGACAAGAATGCAATCGCATTATAGAGTCAATATCTGCCCCACTTTGGAGGAAGGAAATCACTGGGAAGTTGTTGCACGTTCAAGAGAGCTCCACCCCAATCGACAATAAATAAATTCATTCACTCAATAGAGAGAACACACGATAGTCGGAGATATAGATACACTTAGATACCATACATACCTTAAAGTAAAGAAGGCATTAGAAGAAAAACTAATTATTCATTTCTTTACCTTTCGTGCTCTCAATCTAAAGGAAGAGTTGAAGGTTGCTGAGGAGTTGTGGACACCAAATTGCAAGGAAGCATCACTGCTAAAGAGAAGTTCAAGACAGGGCCTCATCATTATAGATTTGCATAGCTTTTATCTTCTCTTCTTGCATTGATGAGCTTCATGGTGTATTATTATTCTTACATAGGATAAGCATGGTAGATCTTGATTGATATGTAATACATCTTGTTTATGTTATATTGTTGCATTACTTGATAGTTAATTACTTTATGCTCATACTTAATGCTTTAAAAGAGTAGCTACCTTTTGCATGAATAAGAGTTTTGGTCAAGATCTAGGGATAGGCAGGTTGATAATGTCCATGGATGAAGTAGTTTATGATTTTAACTGTAGTGATATATTAGAGACATAGATATACACGTAAGGGAGTAAATCTTAATGCACCAATCTAATCTCATTTATACATGGATGTGAAATGATGCTAGGACAGTAAGTTGTGATAAGATGCGGGAGCCCGTTACCTAGATATCAACTGCAAATATGTGTAATTTGATTACCATGACAAGATGTGTTACCTATTTACTAAGTGAAGTTATCCATCTCAGATACATTTGCATCAAGAAAACTTGTGACAACTTGTGTTATGTTTTCTGTCTTCTTGCCTTTGCATCATTCTCTACAGTAGAATAGTACACTCATTTTATGCCCTCACTTGATCTATTAGTTATAGAATAGATTTTCGTCACACCATATACTTTCTATACACACTTAAGTAGGTTTTACAATTTAGCTATAATTAATAACAATAGAACGTCAAATCCTCTTGGGAATGATATCTTACTTATCATTCTATTACTTGTTTGATTTGTGTACTTGTGCGATGCATTAATACAACAACACATGCCATGGTACACATGTGGCTTGGAATGATTCCACTATTATGATTGCCAATGCCACAATTTTTGAAAATGCGTTGCATTCGTAGTACACTACTTACATTGCACTACTTTAGGGTGAAAAGGAGTACTAGTGTAATTCATACATACCCATCCTGCTCACTCTCATATTCATGAAAACCATAAAAATTTGTGCATACTTATATAGTAGGCTTAGGTAGGGGTTTATATTATAAGTTTGTTAGAACTTCTAGTTCAAAAAAGGTATCTCATCCTTGGAGTTCTATTAAACTACGGAAAAATTTGGCAAAATGACCCAACATTGAAGGCATCCAATAAAACACCGCTCACGCCATCATATGTCTAAAATTTTATTAAAACCTCACTTGTGGAGCCAAGTAGAGATGAAGCAATGTAACGACCCGCCATTTTTCATGATTCCAACTGCTGTGCAGCGCAAACTATCAGATCATACTTATAATTACAGTCGGATTCTGCACACATCTATGTCAGAGAGTTGTCAATCATCTAATCCGACGCCTTGGACCGTGATTACAACACTAAGTAGTATAATAGATAAAACAAACAAGTACATGAAATTAATAAATTTCGATCACGATAAACGGTAATTAATTAATCAGCTGATTAAAAGCAATTAACTTAAATTGAAGGGTTATGAGGAATATTTAATAGAGACTTCACCTTTATCATATAAAAGTTATATTTGATAAATAAAATGATTATTCTTATAATAAATTCGTAAAGTAAAATAATGGATCAATAAAAGATAATCGCGTAGAAATTACGCGATATATATATATATATATATATATATATATTTATTTATTTATTTATTTTTTTCCGGGTCTTTACAAGCAAAATGGTCCTATGACTTGGATGAGTCTAGATTCTCGCCCTAACTTGGCAAGCTACTCCACGTAGCAAAAAGATGAAACCGAAATTACGATCGGATCATCAACAGGCAAAATGATGCAACGCCTCCACACATTCACCACTTAGAAAAAACTTAGTTAACTTAATTATCTCACTTAGTGGAGTGTTAAACCCAATTAGGTAAGCTTAGTTAGGATTTGGTGTTGCAATTACCCTTAGTGGAAAATCTCATACCTAGGGTTTCATCAAACAAACTTAATCGAATAGTTTTTAGACAGGCCAAATGGTTTCCAAATGTGCTCAAATTTGGACCACAAGCCCTGACATTCTAAGGGTTGGTGTAAAATTTACACAGTGCTGGCCCATAGGCCTACATGGTAAACAAGACCCACTAAGTTTGGGCTAAGGCGCTAGGAAGAGTGATCCTCAGCCGCAAACTAATTTTATGAAGTGATTGTTCATGGGCTTGGAAACTCCAAATTAGCTTGGATAAGTGGGTAGTGCTAGCCAACACAGTGTTCTTGAATCTACTAAGATTTGAGGTCCAAACACATAGTATTTGGGTCTAAGTGTACTTGGAAATGGGAGGTATTGGATAAGTCATTTCTGGAGCTAGGTAGAGCTATGGGTATTGGGGAAATTCTAACATAAGATCTATTGAACTAAATGCTCCTAAATTTTAATATGATGTTTCATGAATACAAAATAAGGTTTGGGAAAATTTTCATGGAATTTAATCATCATTCTTGCGCACTCTGGGAAAATAATTAAAAGAACCATGTAAAATTTTAAATTAAGCCAAAATTTACAAGTTTCTATTAGACAATTAGTGATTCTAACCATAATTTTTTAACGTGTTTTAAATAGCTCACAATGGAGCACAATCTCAAAGAATGGCAAGGCATGCAAACATCAGACATCACAATATACGCACCAAACAATTAGGGATTTCTTTTATGCACTTTAAGTGGTTATATTAGTGTGGAAAATTTATATGAACAAGACCGCAATCATATTAACAAGAGTGCATAAGGTGGAAATCATCAGCAACCTGCATCTAAATGTAAAAATTGGGAAAAAGTGTGGCTAGGTCATAGAGACATTGGATGCTGCCACATTTTGCCAATATATGCACTTCTAATGCATCATACAAGCCATATCATACTAAGAAATGAATATAAAATTTTTATATCTAGAGGTCATGAATACGATAAAGTAAACATTAAGCAAAAAGGTCTTCTAGATCATGACCTATGAATTTTCTACCAGATATGTGCAAAATAGTGACCTTTGAGCATATAAAAATCTGTAACAAGTAATTTACAAATGAAAAGATTATGAAATTACCACCTATTTACTCCCACCTCAAACAGTTGCAAGTGAAGAAAGTATACAAAAATTCAAAACATGCAGAAACCTACGCAAATCTAGCATCAAACACACACAACAAACAAAGAGGGGAGGAAGGCTTACCTCTAACAAACTAAAGGGAGGCCTCTTAGGGCTTTTCACCCCAGGACCTATAATGCTAGGCCTTGGCTAGGCTTGGAGAGCTTGAAGAGAGCTGGAATAGGCCAACTAAGAAAGATGAGTGACCAATGACAAGGAGGAGGCTGGAGGAGATGAGGAAAGGAATGACAAAGGGGAAGGAAATGAGGGTTTAAAAAAAAAGGGAAAGCTCCCAACTACCAAGACATAACTTAGTGATATCATAGGTAAGGTGTCACACCTAAAGAAATATGGGTGTCATACCCAATGAGGTATAAGTAGATTCAAAACCATAAAACTTATCGCCTTCACCCAAAAGTGGTCGGGACAATCTTGGGAACCTCGCAAGGGTTTCCAAACACACGACAAGCAATCTAAACTTGTGAGAAACATGGTCCTTAACCTATTTAGACTCGACTCAAAAAGTAAAAAATAAGACCGAAGATGGCGTAGTATCTAACCGAGTGGCGCTGAGTAGTGAGGGAGACTATGGTCATGGTTTGCACATAACACACCATACATACGCATACAACAAAAAGGCTAGTCAAGCAACTTGATCTAGGTCTAGACTTAACTAAATCTAAAATTATTGGGTGAAAAGCCCAGGTTTTACAATATCATAAACATAAGCCGACATACTAAGCTTGGCTAACATATCATAAACATAAGTCGGCATGCTAAGCATGGCAAATAAAACATAATCATATCATAAGCTTACATTGTTTCTACATCCTCTATATAATGTTCACCACTGTACTTGAATGACCAAAGAACCAATTGCCAAAAATTTTGAAATTCGCACTACTCTACAATATGTACTATCACTACACCACCCAGGGTTCAAGAATTACATAGTGTAGGCTTCGTCTCATAAAATCGTACTCCCATCTGTAAGAAAATCAAGCATACATACATAATATAGAGGCTAGGGTAGGTGGTAAATTAATAGTGACAAAGCTACTTCGAGTTAAATCTTATATTTTCAAAAACACATGAAGGGATCTCATCCTTGAATTTTTATCAAACAATGGAAAAGTTGACTAAACGACCTGAACTTAGTGGGATTTAATAAAATGTCACTAACCTTGTCCCACAATCATAAAACAAAGTTACAATGGAGCCAATCAAAGAACTAAGCGAAGAGAGTCCTAATAGACCTATGAGTGAAGCTCCATGTCCTAGCTCAACAAGCTCAACTCCATACGACCTAACAAATACAAATACTAATAAAATCCTACTCATGATGACATGGATAATATCATCCTAACACTACTTACAATCAAGCATTTATCATATCCACACATTTATTATCATGTACGAGACATCATACATTATACGCTATCACAACCCACACTCAAAAAATCAAAATCACAACTAAACATCACCCAAATGGCTTTAAATCTTAGAAGAACCTTAATGATGTCAAATTAAACAAGATTACTAAGTCTTATGGGGAAACATGGGATTTAAACCCCTCAATAGATTCTTGGTGCTAGATTTTAGGTTTCAAAATTGTCGAAAGATCTTTGGGCAGCTTATGTTGGAGAATTTCTACCAATCCATACATAATCTAAGAATTATGGAAACTCATGAGATTACGAGTAATATTAGGAGAAACGCTTAAGGATTCATGTAACACCCCAATTCATCTCACCCGTGAACTAAACCAGAAATGCTACCAGCGACTGAACTGTTTAATAATCTACTTAATTCGGTCAAGCCAACCCGCATCTACCCTTGGCGTCTCATGATGGTGATGCAAACATTCAATTCATGGATGAGATGTTTAGGTTATAATGTTGTTCCAAATGAATGCTATGATATGTCATCCATATTCAAAACAAAGCAAACCTGTTAAAAGTTTGAAAAACAAGATTTTTAAAACAAAACAGATAGAGTCTCCCCTAAAAGTGTCATAGGGGCCACCCTGTTAACAACAGAATATTATATATATATATATATATATATATATATATATAATGATAAAAGCGTAAAACAATACTAAAACGTTGTATTTTCACCCGGCATTCACATCATAATCACTTTTATCTTTTGAGGCGGGTCTTGACCCTATTAGCTTGTCCTGTTCAATTATTGCACAACAATAATCACAAGCAGATCATTTCATGATTTTCAAACAATAATTCCTACAATCAAACAACATATCATTCATCCAGAATAATATGCATAGCAGTTCATCACATCACATTGTCATTCATTCCATATGGCAGGTACATGTGTGCATGTTGCATTATTGCTCCTCTGTGGCCCGACAACACTCAATCATTCAGGTACTCACTTACATATATAATAAGAAAAAGTCTGTAATGAGTGTTACCAGTCCAGAATTAACTAAATAATCAAATTGGCATAGGAGATGTAAAACCCTAAATATAATTAGGTTATTTTATTTCAATTTTGTAAATCTTAGAACAAATCTTGAATGTTATTTAAATAAATTAATTCTTGGGAATCAATATCATAAATTATCAATTATGACCTTTAGTGTATTGATACAATTGTATTTATGGATGGTTTTAAATAAATTTTATTTATTGAATTTTTAGGATCGGGAGTTAGGAGTGTGATTTGACACTCATTCGCATTAATTTAACAGTCAATTTTTGACTTTTTGTAATCACACTGGTTGGTGTTTAATATAATTACGTGCGATTACGTTCTTTTCAATACAAAGGAGAAGTTTCATTCTTCTATATAAAGGAGAAGTCTATTGATGTTAAATAAAAGATCATCTTGATAGTTTGTGAGCACATGTGGCTCACAAAAGGAAGACTTTAGAGAAGTTTCAATCATATTAGGATCATATGTCATAGTAGCGGGTGCCTCAACAAAATTTCAAGTTCGTATAATTACTTAAAATGTTACATATTCCTATTTCGGAGCCTTGGTCGACCTGAGCCCACATTCGACCACCATGCACTGAGCGCAACCAAGGTCAAAGAATTGACTTAGTCCAACACAGGGCAGAACCCTTAAAATTCTTGAAAGATTAAATACCGACCGCATGCCGAAAGAGGTGAGTCAGTGACAAATATCAATAACTACAGACTATGGGCCACGTAGCATGTGTGCGCATACATAGGATTGTAGCTGGATGGGGTGGTTGCCCCTCCTGGTATAATAAGAGCTCAGCATGGGCTCATAATCACTAAAAGACTCAAATTCAAATGTTGTAAAATATATTAACTTATTTCTTGTAATTATATTACTTAGTGGTTTTATTAGTAATGTGGAATTGCCTCCATAGGTGTGAGCATTATGGAAGGATGGGTGAAGTCGGGACAGCTGGAGGACTCTGTTATTAGACTTTTTAATTTTTTTATTATACTTTTAGATTGTTTGCATGGCAATGGGATTTCAATTTGGTTCACGGGGCTTAGATTATTCCGAGCATTTGTTATATTAAATTTTATGTCATGCATTTATTTAAAATCTTGAAAATTAATAGAAATTTAATTTATGAGACACTTAGTTTCACATTGTAACACCCTGATTTCAGTTTACCTAAGAACCAAATCAGAAATGTTACAATCGAGTTGAGTCATGTTTAAAGTTGTCACTCATTACGACCTGATCGATGAAATAGATTGAAACAACCATCTTGTTGTCATGAGAATGGAAGACATTATTAAATAGACATTAAAATACATCAAATATAAGTAAAAGTAAGAAAAGAAATAAATGTGCTGAGCTCCAAGGTGCGTAGCTTCTATCTGTCCTTCCACCAAAGTCAACTCAGATATGCAAGACATACATATATTATATAAAAACCATCAGTATCCAAAAAATAACTAATACAAACTGGCAAATAGGTATTCCATTACCCACGAAAACTTATGAAACTTCAATATTGCCTCACACTAGCCGGTAAGCAAACATACTTAAGCAAGCGCCAGCTCGCATGCACGGCTCATAATTATATTCATGTATACAATGCTTACGCCCTCACACCTTCCATATCTCCTGCCACGATACTCGAGTGGCAAAAGGAACAATTAAGTTAGTGCCACATATTCTAAAAATATGCTACATTACGTAGTACCATCATACACCACACTACCTCATGGTTTAAAGGAGTACTAGTGTGATTCATACATATCTCCATACTGCTCACCCTCTTATTCGTGAAATCCATACAAAAATGTGCGTACTTATAAAATAGGCTTAGAGAAGAGGCTTCTATCGTACATTTCTGAAGCTTCAGTTCTAAACATGCATAGAAAACATAACTAAATGGCTTGACATTGGAGGGATGTAATAAAATGCCGCCGATGTCATCCTACGTATAAAACACGATTAAACTTGACACGCAAGGAGTCAAGCAGAGAAGGGGAGTCCTACGGACCTGTAGTCCAAGCTCCAAGCGTATCTGCACATCTACGGCGAGCTCGGACTCCGAAGCTTACATCGGAACCCACTACTCAGTAAAATACTAACATCCCTCTATGATGCATGCTCGTGGTGTGTGCTCCTATCGTCAATACATCCTAATAAAAGGACTATACTAAATGAACATACTACTAAACACAACACGTAAATCATGACATAATAAAGAGAATAACTAATAACAAATAATAAATAAATAAATAAATACAATCATGAATAAATAGATAGATAATAAATACATAAAAACAATTACTAGTCTAATCATAGAATAATAATATCGTATATTATATACATAAATGGATGAGTAAATATTATATACACATGTGTTAGTAATCATATAAACAAATAAATAATCATTTCATAAATAAATAAATATTTAATTTTAATTAATCATGAATAATAATAATAGTATAGTCATCATTACAGAATACGTAATTAAATATAATTAAATAATAAC
The DNA here is from genome assembly GCA_033002965.1 of Piper betle. NCBI lineage: Eukaryota > Viridiplantae > Streptophyta > Magnoliopsida > Piperales > Piperaceae > Piper > Piper betle. The sequence goes on from JAURVB010004463.1 coordinate 79,869, forward strand.
ATACACACAACGAACAAGTAGATAAATAACCAAATACATACAAATTAGTAAACATAAAAAGACTAACATTAATAAGTAAATATAATATTAATAATAAAAAATAATCATGTAAACATACATCATATATGATAAACATATTAATATAAATAAATAAATAATAATGAATGAATAAATAAATAATAGATAAATAAATAAATAAATAAACACACTTATAACATCAAATTATGGTAAATAATGTTGATATGTATATAAACTAATATAAGGGTTTTCGAATTACCGAAAACAATCGAGAAACGGCCAAAAACGGGCTGAACCGAACCGTACCAAGCTGAACCAGACCAAACTAAAAGGGCTGAACCAACCCAATTTGGGTTAACTTATAAATAGGCTGGGTTGGCTAGGCTGATGGACACGGCCATTGATATGGTTGGAGGACTCGGGCATGACCAGGCGGATGTGGCCGAGGCAGGTGGATGTGGTCACGGACACGCAAACGCGGTCGCGGACAGGCGGGCACAATCGTGGATAGGCGGACACGATTGCAGACAAGCTGATGTGATGGCGAACCGGGTATATGGGCCGGAAAGGGGCGGCCTTGCCCGTCGCCAGAGACCCCAATGACGGCGCGGTGGAGGCTGCCATCGGTTGCGATCGAAAGAGGGGAGGATAGGGAAAGTGATGGTGGTGACTGTTGAAGAGCCCGGCCACTGGTCGGCCAAAAAATGGTCGAAAAAGGGCAACATCGCCGCCGTGTCTGGCGACGTCGGCGGCAGCGATCGAGGCCAAAGCAATGGACGATGTTGGTTCCAAACTGTAGATCTCAGCGAGGGGAAGCCATCGGGGTGGTTGGATCAACTGGTGGTGGCTCGCCGGCGCTGGAAAACAACCTAGATAGTGGTAGCGGCAGTGATGAACAGTGATAGAAAACTCGGTCGCCGACAACGATTGCTGCGGCGCCGGTGGTGGTGAGTGGTATGAACTGAAAGCCGGCTGCAAGTCGGTCACGGACATACTGAATGGGTGGCCAAAGGAGCCCTAGGGTCTCTCGGGCGGCGAGCCAAAGTGGTGGCAGCGGTAAAGGTGGAAAAATAGTGGAAACGGGGAAAACCTCAAAATCTATATGCGAAGTTAGGGTTGAGTGGACTCAAATTTTGCGACTTGGCACTATTTGAGTGTTCGACAACTCAATGGCCTAGTGGGGTCCACCTATAGGTATAAGCAAAATACATATAAATGAAAAGCTCGGATCGAGTCCGTCTTAAAGTCAAAACTGACTCGAGTCCTAAAAGTAACTCTATGTTCGGGAATCGAGGTAAGAAAGTTAAATGGGCCTCGAACCCTAAACTAAATGAAGTTGGGTCCACAGGGGCACAATCCAGTGATCAAAAATCTCCTATAATGCATGGAACCCAAAATATCCCAAACGCTGCATCGGCCTAGGATCTAAGCCTAAAACCCTGACAACTCATAAAAATCATATGTATACCTCGCATATACATTGATAACTCATGCTCTACTGTATCATAACTGAAACAATCATATGCATGTCGAGTATATTCAACTTCAATAACATGCTCATATGACCATCTAGGCCTCATACTCATATTCATAAAATTGTTTTGGCTCAAGCTCGCTCGAATCGATTCGAAAGTGCCTGAACTAGACTAAACTAAAATCGGGTAAACCCCTAACAAAAAAAATGGTGTTATACACATATAGTAACACTTGGATCGTGGATCGAAACAGGAGGGTAACCATGCGAATCAATCCTTACCTTGTTGAAAGTATAAAAAGTCCACTATCCCAAGGGTAAAATTTCTTTTATGTAAACATTGATCATTTTTTATAGAATTAATTTTCATTGTTTTAAATGGTAAGTGATTATGGGTGTGTCACTTATGTGTCATGTTGTGTACATGTGATACATGTTCGTCCAAATTTTTCACCGCACCCCTCGGCTCAATCATGACGGTTAACCCAGCCAGTCGTGGTTGAACCCGTGGTTATGCCTAATTTAATAGAAATAAGATACGTGAGATTTATTCGGAAGGAGGAAAGGGGTGGAAGCCGGAACACCAAGCACCAAGGGGTGGAAGCCGGAACACCAAGCACCAAGGGGTGGAAGCCGGAACACCAAGCACCAAGGGGTGGAAGCCGGAACACCAAGCACCAAGGGGTGCATGTGTTGGCGTGCAGCACTTCAGCCGGGTGTCTATATAAGGAGATGTTATCCTTGTGTAGAGGGGGAGAAAAACAAAATCAGATCAAAAGTGATCAAGTGTGGGTGAGTGCCTCCCTGCGTGGAGATGTGAGGTAGTGTCGGGTAAGGGGGATTGCCGGTGTGTGGCTGCAACCAGCCTTGGTCGGGGCCAAGTGCTGGGCACACCCGGTAAGCTGTCGGTGCAGCGTTGTCCACCTGTGACCGAACCATCCAGTTCTATTCCAGCAGCCTCGAGCCTGCGTGCCGAGTGCTGGGGAAGTCCTGTCGAGTGTGTGTGTCGAAATGGCCATCCCACCGAGTGCATAAGAATTGTCTAAGTGTTATTGGATACTTGTGACTCTTTAGTCTCATTCACGCTGTCTCTTTGCGCGGCAAGGGCGCCTCGGTCCCACCGAACCCTTCCAACCCGACGCGGGAACACTCTAACCCGCACCAGCGGACGAGCCCGCGCCCGAACAGATACTTAACCAATGAGCATATATGGGATGTTTTTACAATTGGAGGTGTTATCTAGGTAGTATAGGTGGTATGGGACACCTGTGCGATATGGATAATAGTGTTATGGGACAATGTGCCCCACTTTAGCTATGCATATAAGTGGCAATGCTTAAATCAAGAAAAAAATGTATCGATGAATTATAGTTTGCTATGTAGTAAGATATGAATTTATGGAAAGTAAAGACACTAATGAAGCATGGAAATACGTATAGAGTAATTTAAAAATAATTACTCCATTGCAATAGAGGATCAATTTTTGAGGTGTCCTGAAACAATTTGACTTTAATATGTAGAAGTAGTGAAAAAGTGGATCAAAATGACTCATGTGATCAACCATCACAAAGTAGAAATGGAAATAAAATTGTAAATCGTGATTTTTCTAAGAATAAATTTTTTTAAAGAAAATATGAAGATATTTAAACTAATTTCTATAGAGCTAGATACAAATATACCAATGCATAAGGAAAGAAATGCCTAAGATAGGATATAAAAATAATTAGATAAATGAGTAATTTTCTCTTATAATCCTATTATATTTTTTAGGATGAAAATTTCCAAGCTGGGGAGATTGTAAAACCCCCAATTTTTCTCCTTAATATATTTTCGAGGACAAAAATTCCCAAGTTGGGGATATTGTCTAAAAAAATTAGGTTATTTTATTTCAGGTTTTGTAAATCTTAGAACGAATCTTAATTGTTATTTAATGAAATTAATTTTCGGGAATCAATATCATAAATTATCAATGATGACCTTTAGTGTATTGATACGATGGTATTTATGGATGGGTTTAAATAAATTTTATTTATTGAATTTTTAGGATCGGGAGTTAGGAGTGTGATTTGACACCCATTCGCATTAATTCAATAGTTAGTTTTTTTACTTTTCGTAATCACACAAATGGTTGCTGTTTAATACAGTTACGTGTCATTATGTTTTTTTCTATAAAATTTAATGTAATGAATTCTTGAATTCCATATATATTCTTCTATATAAAGGAGAAGTCTGTTGATGTTAAATAAAACATCAACTTGATAGTTTGTGAGCACATGTGGCTCACAAAAGGAAAACTTTAGAGAAGTTTCATTCATATTAGGATTATATGTCATAGTTGCAGGTGCCACAACAAAATTTCAGGTTCGTATAATTACTCAAAATGTTATATATTCCTATTTGGGAGCCTTGGTCGGCATAAGCCTACATTCGACCACCGTTCGCCGAGTGCAATTGGGTCAAAGAATTGACTCAATTCGACACAGGACAACACCCTTAAAATTTTTGAGAGAATAAATACCTGCCCCGATGCCGAAAGGGGTGACAGGGCGAAGTGGCGCAAGATAGCTCATTATGCACTTGTGATATGAAGAGGGTGAGTTAATGGTAAATATCAGTAACTACAGGTCATGGGCCACGTAGCGTGTGTGCGCATACATGGGATTGTAGCTGGATGGGGTGGCTGTCCCTCGCAGCATAATAAGAGCTCAACATAGGCTCATAATCACTAAAAGACTTAAATTCAGGTGTTATAGAATATATTAACTTATTTCTTGTAATTATATGACTTAGTGTTTTTATTACTAACGTGAAATTGCCTCCACAGGTGTGAGTATTATAGAAGGATGGGTAAAGTCGGGACAATTAGAGGACTCTATTATTAGACTTTTTAATTTCTTTTGTTATACTTTTAAATTGTTTGCATGATAGTGGGATTTCAGTTTGGTTCAAGGGGCTTAGATTATTTTGAGCATTTGTTATATTAAATTTTATGTCATGAGTTTATTTAAAATCTTGAAAATTAATAAAAAATTAATTTATGAGACACTTAGTTTTATATAGTAACATTTGACTCGTGGCTCGAAATAGGCAAGTCGTTACACAAGAGATGACTCTCCTATTAAATAAAATCATTTACCTATACTTCTATATTAGAATCACTCATAAGGGCACTAATCAGGAGTTGTAAGACTCGGCTTGAACAATGTCCAATTCTGACTCATCAGTTATGAGCAATGAGGGTCATGTATGCTCAAGTGTATGATGATAACGCCTGAAAGATGATGAAAAAATGGGTTATCAAGTATATGGAGGTATGCAGTATTGATTGTTATTTTTATTTGATCGTAGAATATTTTTAGGGCCGAATGACGAATTAGGACGCGATATAGGTGAGTTTGGGTGGGTTATTAGTTATAGAACATATCATTTGGATGTTGCTGTGTTCGTTTGATTTTACGGGATTTTTCCCAATTTTTTTGGATTTTTTTAGGATTTATTAGGAGATAGTTATTATTATTGACTCGAGTCGGAGTCGAGTCAAGTTTAATTTACAAAAATGCCATCACACGCTACTTCTTCTTCCTCCCGACCATTCTCACCCAAACCCTCGCCGCCCCTCATTCTCGTTGCCGCCGCCGCCGCCGACGCCGTGCTGCCGCCAATCGACGCCGCCCCGCCCCGCCGTGAAGTCGCCGTGCTGCCACGACCCACCACGGCCACTGCCTCGCCGCCACGACGCCGGATTTGCCCCACGAACCGCGACGCTCCGCCCGTCGATTCGCCGCCGTCCGGGCCGCGCCGCCGCCGCCGTGACCCCGAGGACCACCCCCTTGGCCTTGCCGACATTTCCCCCATCCTCCCGACCGCCGTCGAGGCCGGCCGGAGCCTCGATCGGAGCACACCGCCGCCGCCGCCCGTTTTCGACGCCGCCGTCGACGGCCATCGCCGCCTCGGTTGCTCTGTTTGACACCGCCATCGGACCAAGCTCGTCGAGCTGGTGCCGATAGACCCCCTGATTGCCCCGTCCCGAATCATCGCCGGAAAACCGTCGGAATCCGCCGGAAAACCGCCGACACTCGCCGGAAAACCGCCGGAACCGCCGGAAAATTGGATTCGTGGGAAATTCGCCGGATCATCCGCCGAACGCACCCAGTCCAATCTGATCGGACTTCGGACGCCGCTAGGTGCCGAATTCGAGTTTCGAGCCGCGAAACGGAAACCCTAGCCGTCGCCGATTTTCGACGACGCGAGGTATAATTTATTTTAACTTAATTAATTGAAAGTATTGATTATTAGAATTTGCATGCTATGATTGATGAATTGTGCATTGTAATTACTTATATAAATGTGGATTTGATTTAGAATAAAATATGAAATTTGTGGAATTGTGTGGTGTTAAAAATAGAAGTTATGAAACTAATTAGGGTTATTAGGTAATGATCATGATCTAATGCAAACTAACCTAAGTAGACTTGCTAGAATTGATATAGGTTGATGTGTGTTGATTGATGCGTGATTGTGTTGATTGTGTGTGCATGCTATAGGATGTGTGATTCATCATGCGGGCGTTAGTTTTTAGCTTGATTGTGTAGGTACGGTGTAGGAGCTCGCCGCCTAGGCGCGTGGACCCGTTTGGAGCTTCTACCAGGTCCGTTTAGGACTCGTTCTCTGTTTTACGCTACTCTATTGTATATTTGATTTATCATGTGCAGGACGGTTAAGTGGTTTTATGGATCCCCTTTATAACGGGCCATTGGCAACAAGC
>JAURVB010004464.1:0-65070 GCA_033002965.1 Piper betle
AGTGAACCGGATTCGGTGTAGCACCATGTATTCACCCTGTATGTTTTATTTCAGAATTTTTGATCATAATTATGATGGTGTGAAATTTAATTTGCATGTCATTCGTGTAGCACCATGTTAGGATTTTGCGCATTTATTCATTCATGATAGATCGTATCTTCATCTTAAGACGCCGAGATTGGATCCGCATGAGTAGGTTTGGGTTAGCGGACCTAACCGGGGCCAGTAACATGCCGGTTCGGTTCACGAGAGTGAACCGGATTTGGGGTGTTACAACAGGTATTTAATCTTTCAAGAATTTTAAGGGTGCTGACCTATGTGGGACTGAGTCAATTCTTTGACACCAGTTGCGCTTGGTGTATGGTGGTCGAATGTGGGTTCACACCGACCATGACTCCTACATAGTAATTTTATAAGGGTGCTACCCCATGTCGGACTGAGCCAATTGCTTTGCTTCAGTTGCGCTCAGTTCATGGTGGTTGAAAGGTGGGCTCAGGCCAACCAACACTCCACATAGTAATTTTTAAGGGTACTGCCCCTTGTCGGACTGAGCCAATTCTTTGACCCCGGTTGCGTTCGGCGCATGGTGGTCGAATGTGGGCTCTGGCGACCAAGACTCCAACATAGGAATATATAACATTTCGAGTACTTATACGAACATGGAATTTTGTTGAGGCCTACGACACACAATCTTAATATGATTGAAACTTGTCTAAAAGCCTTCCCTTTGTAAGCCAAATATGCTCACAAAACCCTAAATAAAATAACATATCTGAGAATAATGTAATTAAATATTTAAGCTCGGTAATTTCTTAAGGATTAATGTAATTAAATATTTTTTATGATTTGTTCTTAAGATCTACAAAACCCTAAATAAAATAACCTAATTAATTTTTGGGGGTTTTACAGGCTGCATATCGGAAGCCTGTGAATGAACTGTCTGTAGTGTCCAGCTAAACCTAGGAAACTCATGAGCCTCATGTAGTTGATCTGCTGGCTGTTCCGATTGTACTATGTGCTTTTATCTTGGCTGTATCTGCTAAGATACTTGCTGCTAAGAAGGTATGACCGAGAAAGGTTCACTTCGACAGCCAAAAACTGCACTTCAAAGAACTTCCCATACAATGTGCTAACGACCCGCCATTTTTACACAATACTATGGGCCTAGATGGCTGGCGTTACTCAAAATTAAACCAAACCAACCCTATAACGATCCAGCCCTAACCGGTCCGAGCGTTACTCCACAGATCTTGGATTGTTTCCGAAAGCCACATGTATAGCACAAGAAAATAAAAGGAAGTCCAATTTATTATCCATTCTCCTACCCTGAGTTTGTAAAAGAACCACCAACCATACTTTTATTTTTCCTTAGGTGAGCTGAAATCAAACAATCTTGATTAGCCAACATACCCATATCGGGATCAAGCTCAATGTAGTTCTATAGTCTCTCAGCTCATTTTGAGATTAAAAGTTTGTCTCCCAGTTCATTCTTAGATTAGGTGGTCTCCCAGGTCATTCTGAGATTAGTTATTATTGGCTGTCAGGTCCATTCTGATGTGTCCATTATTGACTATTAGGTCCATTCTGGCATGTACATTATTGGCTGTCAGGTCCATTCTGGCATGTCCATTATTGGCTGCCAGGTCCATTATGACATGTCCATTATTGACTGTCAGGTCCATTCTGACCTTTCCATTACTGACTGTCAGGTCCATTATGTACCATTATTGGGTGTCAGGCCCATTCTAACATGTCCATTATTCGATGTTAGGTCCATTCTAACATATCCATTATTGGCTGTTAGGTCCATTCTTACATATCTATTATTGGCTGTCAAGTCCATTCTGACATATCCATTGTTGGCTGTTAGGTCCATTAACAAAACAACTAAGAAATTCAATGAATCCCCACAATTCTTGCCAATTGAAGGATGAAGCAAAGCAGCACACCCACAACAAAACAAACACCCAACCCCAAAGACTCGTAGCAATTCATACCAAGCAGTCGACAAGAACCCCATGCATAAGACGCTAGGGAAATAGCAACTAGCAGGGCATCTCCAACAAACCTTGCATGCAAGAATCCTAATGGAAACAAATAAGATGAAGTACAAAATACTCCTTCCTCCTTCATATATATACACTTCAACCATTCCCTCCATTAAATTCTCATATCCCATCATCCATAGGTATTTCCTAGGTTCAACGAGCCCCTTTATTAAATTCTCACACCCCATCAGCCATTCATGAATAGGTATTTTCTAGGTGACCTTAAGTCAAACCATGACCGGTCGACTTGATAACAAACCATATCGGTTCGTCTATATTTATTTCATAATATTTAGGTTCGAGTCTTCTAATAAAAATCATGGTTTTCACACAATGTATGCTCTTTCAGTGTCTGCAACACAATCCTGAGATGTTATTCATGCTTTTCCCTAGACGAGAGTATATCTATATGTCATCTACAAAGACGATCATAAACTAGTCCAAATATGGACTGAGCACTTTGTTCATCAAGTCCATAAATACTATTAGTGCCTTGGTCAATCCAAAAGGCATGACCAAAAACTCTAAGTGGCCCTATCTGGTCCAGAATGCAGTCTTCGGGATGTCTTTTGACCTAACGTTCAAATGGTAGTATCCTATCTTCAAATCAATCTTCAAGAAGATGATTGCTGAGCTTAACTGATCAAATAGATCAACAATGTGAGGATCTATTCTTAATAGTTGCATGGTTTTAGCATCATGCAATTGATGCATAAACACATGCTTCCATCCTTCTTCCTCATGAATAGCATTGATGCACCCCATGGAGAATCACTCAGTTTGATGAATCTTTGATCCAACAATGTCTGTAACTATTCCTTGAGTTCCTTGATCGCAAAAGGTGTCATTCTATATGGAGTTCTAGAGATCAGTATTGTGCCTGACATCAACTCAATGGCAAGGTCTACTTCTCTGTCTAGTGGCTATATAGTAATCTCCTATGGGAGTACATTGGTGAATTCTCTAACTACTGGAATATGCTCAATGCTCGGCTTCTCCCCTGAACCACTCTCTACTCAACCAAAAGTAATGCTCCCATTATCAGCTCACTGCCTTGGTCTAGCTATCTCATTGCATTCTGATTGGATATCCATCCTTGTTCTCTATCTCTACCCTGACCCACCCTGGAAGAAAAAGGGTCATCTTCCGTGGCAAAAATCATTGTCTTTCTTTGTGAGATCCCTCAACTTAGTCCCACATCTAATACCTACTGGGAGAAGATCTTGTTTATAAGTGGGAATGGACTATAGATCTTTAACTTCCGGGGTACCCATTTTAAAGAAATGACTTAGCCCATTACGTTGCACTTTGGGCTGGGTCGTTACAAATGGTATCAGAGCCGACCTGGTTCCGTGTTAGATGGTGGGCTGGATTAGAAACGTTGGCTAGGCTGCCGGTCACGGGCCAGAGAAGGTCATGGGTTGGGGTTAGCAACGGGCCAAGACTCGAAACGTTGGCTAGGCTGCCGGTCACGGGCCGAAAGGACGTGGGCTGGGCCTAGCAACGGGCCAAGAATAGGTATTTCGGGGACGAAATTTCCTAACGTGGGTGGATTGTGAGATCTCTCAACTTAGTCCCACATCTAATACCTACTGGGAGAAGATCCTGTTTATAAGTGGGAATGGACTATAGATCTTTAACTTCCGGGGTACCCATTTTAAAGAAATGACTTAGCCCATTACGTTGCACTTTGGGCTGGGTCGTTACCAATGGTATCAGAGCCGACCTGGTTCCGTATTAGATGGTGGGATGGATTAGAAACATTGGCTAGGCTGCCGGTCACGGGCCAGAAAGGTCGTGGGCTGGGGCTAGCAACGGGCCGAGAATAGGCATTTCGGGGACGAAATTCCCTAAGGTGGGTGGATTGTGAGATCCCTCAACTTAGTCCCACATCTAATACCTACTGGGAGAAGATCCTGTTTATAAGTGAAAATGAACTATAGATCTTTAACTTTCGGGGTACCCATGTTAAAGAAATGACTTAGCCCATTACGTTGTACTTTGGGCTGGGTCGTTACAGGTGGTATCAGAGCCAAGTTTCCCAAAAGCTCACATCTTATGACTCAAGTACCTTGTTGAAGAGTCCAATATCTATCTTTCTCCGTCATTAGGAAAAAAAAAAATTTTTTTCTATAACATAACGAATAAATTTTAGATGGCAGGCACCCGAAGGAAGTCGAGTCAAGCTGCGCAGTCGGACACAAACATGGAGAGTGTGTTAGGCCAAATTTTGACGGCCATACAGGGACTAGCGCAGGCTTCAGAAAATACCAGTTCTGTGGTTCAGAACATGGTGCAGAGGTTACCGGGATTGGTAATGGGGAATGGAGCTCCAAATTCGGCTGCGGGTCCTAGTAACGTCCCAAATGGGAATCAGGGGAGCGCCCAAGAGCGGGTAGGAATGGCTGACCCGGGCGAGCGAGGAGAACTTCCAAACCCGGTGCCACCGGTAGTCCGACAAGTGGTACTGCCAGTTGGGGATGACAGTGATCGATACACTGTAGAAAAATTTCGGAAGAACGGAGCTGAGGTATTCATTGGGGGAACTGATCCAATGAAGGCGGAGAGCTGGTTGGACATTATTGAGAAAGCATTTAGAGCTCTCTCTGTGCCTCATCGCCATCAAGTACGGTTGGCGACATGCATGCTTCAGGAGGAAGCATCATATTGGTGGAAGTCCATGGAGAAGACTGTGTTCCATCAACGGGAGATTTCGTCCATTCCTTGGGCGGAATTTGTAACAGCTTTCAATGGACAATATTTTCCTGAGTCTGTTGTCCAGAGGAAAGCACTGGCGTTTGCCAATTTGGTTTAAAGGGAGGATTCAGTCCGAGAATATGTGTACTCCCAGACAAACTTCCAAGGTTGCCTCCTAAGTGGGCAGTGGAGTTTGTCATTGACCTAGCACCGGGAGTATCACCAATTTCTAAAGCACCATACCGCATGGCTCCAGCAGAACTCAAGGAGTTAAAAAGTCAATTAGAAGAGCTGCTGCAGGCAGGCTTCATACGACCAAGTACTTCACCCTGGGGAGCCCCTGTTCTTTTTGTAAAGAAGAAGGATGGCTCACTTCGATTGTGTGTTGACTATCGCCAGCTCAATCAAGTGACAGTCAAGAATCGGTACCCCTTACCGAGGATTGATGATTTATTTGATCAGTTGAAAACAGCCGGAATATTCTCAAAAATAGACTTGCGGTCCGGATATCATCAACTGCGGGTGAAGGAATCTGACATACAGAAAACGGCTTTCCGAACTCGCTATGGACATTATGAGTTTCTGGTTATGCCTTTTGGTCTGACAAATGCACCAGCGGCTTTTATGTCACTTATGAACACGGTGTTCCACGAATACTTGGATAAGTTTATTATTGTGTTTGTGGACGACATTCTGGTCTATTCAAATAATGAGGAGGACCATGGGAAACACTTGTCCATTGCTCTTCAAGTTTTGAGAGATAATCAACTGTTCGCCAAATTATCAAAGTGTGACTTCTGGCTGAAGGAGGTGAACTTCCTCGGACATGTTGTCTCAAAGGCGGGAGTCGCTGTGGATCCATCAAAAGTGAGAGCAGTTACTGATTGGCCACAACCCAAGTCAGTCACAGATATCCGAAGTTTCCTTGGACTAGCAGGTTACTATCGGAAGTTCATTAAAGATTTCTCCTTGGTGGCATCGCCAATGACTAAGCTTACACGCAAGGGGGTTAAGTTCGAATGGAGTAACAAGTGTGAGGAGAGTTTCCAATCTTTGAAGAAGAGTTTAACTACTGCACCAGTTTTGACTATACCAAATGGCAATGAAGGATTCGTGGTCTTCAGTGATGCATCTCTAGTGGGGTTAGGATGTGTCCTTATGCAAGATGGTAAAGTGGTGGCTTACGCCTCTCGCCAATTGAAGATTCACGAGCAAAATTATGCAACCCATGACTTGGAACTGGCAGCAGTGGTTTTTGCCCTAAAGATTTGGAGGCATTACTTGTACGGAGCCCAGTTCGAAGTTTTCACCGACCATCAAAGTTTGAAGTATATCTTCACCCAGAATGACCTTAACCTTCGACAGAGACGGTGGATGGAATACTTGAAGGACTATGATTTCCAAATTTTATACCATCCGGGAAAAGCAAACGTTGTAGCCGACGCGTTGAGTCGGAAGGGCAAGGTGGACAAGGGTCAACAACTAGCTAGACTTTGGGCTATGTCAGCTGAGGTGGTAGCTATTAACCCGGTGGAACGTATGACAGGACTACTGGCAAACCTGGTTATCTCCAATGAATTGGTGGACCGAGTTAAGCTAACACAAATGGAAGATGAGAAGCTCAATGAAATGTTGGACAAAACTCCCAACATTGTAGCAGATTCCAACAGTGTAATCAGATTTAGAGGGAGATTGTGTGTACCCAACAATGATGCATTAAAACGAGATATTCTAAAAGAAGCTCATCGTTCAAGGTTCTCAATACACCCTGGTGTTACAAAGATGTACCAGGACTTGAAACGAACCTACTGGTGGGTTGGAATGAAGAGGGATGTGGTGGATTTTGTTTCCAAGTGTCAGACGTGCCAATTGATCAAAGCCCAACATCAACTACCCGGTGGATTATTACAACCTTTGGAGATACCTACCTGGAAATGGGAGCGTGTCACATGTGATTTTATTACTAAACTCCCAAGGACTTTGAAGAGACATGACTCTATATGGGTAGTTGTGGACCGTTTGACTAAGGCAGCTCATTTTATCCCCACAAAATCAACAAGGACGGCGGAATACTTAGCAGAACTGTACATAAATAACATTGTCAGGCTGCATGGAATTCCAAAGGAGATAGTCTCTGACAGAGATCCCCTATTCACGTCACATTTTTGGGAAGTTTTCCAAAAAGCTATGGGGACCCAAATCAAGTTAAGTACAGCATATCACCCCCAAACTGATGGTCAGAGTGAGAGGACCAATCAAACCTTGGAGGATTTGTTGAGAGCTTGCATCCTCGACTGGGGAGGAGATTGGGAGAAACACTTAGCCTTGGCTGAATTCACCTATAATAACTCTTACCAAGCCAGTATAGGAATGGCACCGTTTGAAGCCTTATACGGTAGGCCTTGTCGATCTCCATCATGCTGGTTGGAGTCTACAGAGATGGTTATAGTCGGGCCAGAGATGGTGAGAGAAGCAGCTGAAAAGGTGCAACTCATCCAGCAAAGGCTTAAGGCAGCTCAGGATCGGCAGAAAAGTTATGCTGATACTCGAAGGAAGGACTTAGAATTCCAAGTTGGGGAGTTCGTCTACCTTAAGACCTCACCTAAAAAGGGAGTGATCAGATTTAGAACATCAGGGAAGTTGAAGCCAAGATTCATAGGACCATTTCCAATTTTGGATCGAATCGGAAGTTGTGCATATAGATTAGCATTACCACCAAGCCTTGATGGTGTACACAATGTCTTTCATGTGTCAATGCTAAAGAAATATGTACGAGATGAGAATCACATTATCACAAATTTTGCAGATTTAGAGCTACAGTCGGATTTAACCTACGAGGAAAAACCGATTCGAATCTTGGCAAGGGAAACAAAGACACTCCGTAGCAAGGAGATCCCTTTGGTAAAGGTATTATGGAGAAATCAGGGATCAGAAGAAGCGACATGGGAGACTGAACAGGAAATGGCCAGAAAATATCCTAGCTTGTTTGTAGCATAAAATCTATGTAAATCAAATTTATGCTATGATATTTCGGGGACGAAATAGTTCTAAGTTGGGGAGATTGTAAAGACCCGGAAAATAAATATAATAAATATATATATATATATATATATGTATATATTCGACGCGGTGGGATCGAACGTTGGTATCCATGAATTTATTTAAATTATTTACCCGCTACCCGGTTAATTATCAATTACCCGGTCAAGTGGAAAGTATTAGTTAACCGGTTAAGTATTTTTACCCGGTTAAGTAAACCATACCATTTAACCGTTTAAACTAGTAAAGTGAACCGTATCACTTACCCATTTACCCGGCAACGAAGTGTGTTTTCATAAACCCTAGGCCTTCTTTCATTTTATAAGGAGAAGGAGGGGGGGCGTCATGCACATAAGCTCCTTGGACAAACGCCGGCTTCCCCATTGTTTTGGTAAGTTTCTTCCTCTCTTCTTCTTAGTTTGCATGCATACATATGATCAAAGATTATAATACAAGATAATCATGGAAACTAAGACCTGAAATCAACAAGAAAAAGGGAGGATGTAACTGGATTAGAACCAGGAATTCACCCACGAACATAAGTTGCTGCCGTGCAGCAATTCTTGTGTGTTTGTGATTAATTACAGCAACAAGTCATAATCTTTTGCTAATCAGTTGCTGCATCAACGTCCTTACTCATGTTGTAGTAATTAAAGGTGAGATTTCATAGAATTTACAGCCAAGAATGGTAGCACGTCCTGCTGAATTGCAGCAACAGCACCATGGCGTTTGTGTCACGACCAGTTGCATATACCACGCTGTAGGGTAGTGTTTCTCTTCTTCTGGGCGTTGGGTTGTTGTGCGGGAAGAAGGGGACGCGTGGGGCGGTGCTGCTGGCCACGTCTGAGTCGCCATAGCAGCAGGTCGAGGTCGCCATGGCTGCTGGTTCGTCGCTGTGGTGGTGCAGTCGCCCTTTGATTGTTGCTGCTAATTTGGTTGCTAGGAAAGGGAGACAATGGGTGAAGGATAGGATCTAGATTTTGGTCGAAAGAGAAGAGCTTGGTGCTGGTTTTGGGTGAAGAGAAGAATGGTGACGGAGAAGAAGAAGAAGAAGAAGAAGAATGGCAGTTTTGTAATTTCGGGTTGACTCGATATGGGTTGAGTTAAAAATCATAATAATAATACCAACTCGTGTTAAAATCATTGAAATAATTAATTTAAAGGAATATGAGTTAAGTGGTCAAAATAATAAATTTATAAATTATTACATGAAATTAATAAATTTCGATCACGATAAACGGTAATTAATTAATCGGCTGATTAAAAGCAATTAACTTAAATTGAAGGGTTATGAGGAATATTTAATAGAGACTTCACCTTTATCATATAAAAGTTATATTTGATAAATAAAACGATTATTCTTATAATAAATTCGTAAAGTAAAATAATGGATCAATAAAAGATAATCGCGTAGAAATTACGCGATAGCATAATTAATTAAATAAAGAAGTGTTGAACCTTATCGAATTAAATAAATTAATTAATGTGGCATATATTAAATATTTAGTTGCATGCATTTTCGACGCGAGTAAAATTATACTAATGTATAATTTTATGCCCCGTTCATATTAGGGTTAGCGGATTACAGTCGGACGAACCCGCAAGTCAGGTACGTATAATAGGTAGAACATCGTATTTTCCTTGTTGGTAGCCTAGGTCGGCCTGAGCCCAGATTCGACCACCATGCACGAAGTGCAACCGGGGTTAAAGAATTGACTCAGTCCGACACTGGGTCGTGTTATGTGTGTGAATCTTGTGATGCATCGATATTGTTTTGGAGTAGTGATAGCCGCCCCATAAAAAGGCTACGGCCGGGGTGAGTGAGGCACAGCGATTCCTCCATCGCACTAGAGTGCAGTGATTGCCGCCCCATAAAAAGGCTACGGCCGGGGTGTGTGAGGCACTGGCACTGAGTGCAGTGATAGCCGCCCCATAAAAAGGCTACGACCGGGGTGTGTGAGGCACTGGCACTAGAGTTGGCAGTGAGAGCTTCCCCACAAACGGGGCATAGCGATCACCTGAGTGCAGTGATAGCCGCCCCACAAAAAGGCTACGGCCGGGGTGTGCAAGGCATTGGCACTGGAGTGCAGTGATAGCCTCCCCATAAAAAGGCTACGGCCGGGGTGTGCGAGGCACTGGCACTAGAATTGGTAGTGAGAGCTTCCCCACAAACGGGGCATAGCAATCACCTGAGTGCAGTGATAGCTACCCCACAAAAAGGCTACGGCCAGGGTGTGCGAGGCACTGGCACTGGAGACGGTAGTGGTAGCCTCCCCATAAAAAGGCTACGGCCGGGGTGTGCGGATCACAGCGGACACCTCCTCCGCATTGTTTTGGAGTATAGCGGAATCGCTCCACCGCATATTAAAATAAATATATGAAAATGGTGGAATGTACTTGTTTGTTTTATCTATTATACTACTTAGTGTTGTAATCACTAACGCGGAATTGCCTCCGCAGGTGTGCAGATCCGAGATTAGATGATTGACAACTAGAGCATGGAGCAAAGTAATATGAGGACTCCTTTTTGTTATTTAATTGAGGAATAAGTGTGGCTGCTGGGAAACGGTCCAAGACTGTGGGATTTTATTATAAGTTATGATTTCTAATAATGTTTGACATAATTGCTTTAATTTTGAGTAACACCTAGCCAGTTAGGCCCACAATATTATCATGAAAAATGGCGGGTCGTTACAGGTGGTATCAGAGCAAACCTAGTTCCGTGTTAGATGGTGGGCTGGACTAGAGACGTTGGCTAGGCTGCCGGTCACGGGCCAAAAGGTCGTGGGCTGGGGCTAGCAACGGGCCAAGTATAGGCATTTCGGGGGACGATATTTCCCTAAGGTGGGTGGATTGTGAGATCCCTCAACTTAGTCCCACATCTAATACCTACTGGGTGAAGATCTTGTTTATAAGTGGGAATGGACTATAGATCTTTAACTTCCGGGGTACCCATTTTAAAGAAATGACTTAGCCCATTACGTTGCACTTTGGGCTGGGTCGTTACAAATGGTATCAGAGCCGACCTGGTTCCGTATTAGATGGTAGGATGGATTAGAAACGTTGGTTAGGCTGCCGGTCACGGGCCAGAAAGGTCGTGGGCTGGGGCTAGCAACGGGCCAAGAATAGGCATTTCGGGGACGAAATTCCCTAAGGTGGGTGGATCGTGAGATCCCTCAACTTAGTCCCACATCTAATACCTACTGGGAGAAGATCCTGTTTATAAGTGAGAATGAACTATAGATCTTTAACTTTCGGGGTACCCATGTTAAAGAAATGACTTAGCCCATTACGTTGTACTTTGGGCTGGGTCGTTCCAAATGGTATCAGAGCCGACCTGGTTCCGTGTTAGATGGTGGGCTGGATTAGAAACGTTGGCTAGGCTGCCGGTCACGGGCCAGAAAGGTCATGGGTTGGGGTTAGCAACGGGCCAAGACTAGAAACGTTGGCTAGGCTGCCGGTCACGGGCCAGAAAGGACGTGGGCTGGGGCTAGCAACGGGCCAAGAATAGGCATTTCGGGGACGAAATTTCCTAAGGTGGGTGAATTGTGAGGATCCCTCAACTTAGTCCCACATCTAATACCTACTGGGAGAAGATCTTGTTTATAAGTGGGAATGGACTATAGATCTTTAACTTCCGGGGTACCCATTTTAAAGAAATGACTTAGCCCATTACGTTGCACTTGGGCTGGGTCGTTACATTCTTCAACAATCTTATCATGGGTACCTACTTGGGCTTCTAGTTCATTCTAAAAATCACATAAAATTCTAGTAGCTTGAACAATACCAAATCAAGTACAAGTTGTCACTTTCGAATCTCAGAGGGGACATTGTGCACATACTCACCCATAGCTATCACTCTACTAGCTGAAGTTGATAGTAATAGTGAATGTCCTAACTCCACTATCTTACATTCTATTCTACTTGTGCGTAGTGTACAAAATAAATGAGTGCTTGCAGCTAGAATCAAATAAGAGTCTTACTGGTACAAAGCCCACTGAAAGCGTACCTATCATGAATGTCATGTCCTCAAGTGCCTCTCCCATCTGTAGTTGTGTACATCCTCATTGGCTGCCGCTATGCTAGGGTAGGAGATGCTATTGGTGGTACCGCTGATTTTATTCCCTTTGATTCTGAGCTGGTAGTGCCTCTTGTCTACCCCTCATGTCTAGCTTACCTTGTAGCCATATTGGATAGGTTGGGCTCTATGCCTTGGTTGGCCGCAATTGTAGCATACATTAGTGCGCACTCTACACTCTCTGCCTCTGATGTTCTGGCTGACTACAATTATAACATGCGTTCATGCCTGCTTTGCACTCACCACCATTATGATGTATGCAATTTTGAATGAAAGATGGTATGTTGCCCTACACTTGTCTATCCATAGGCCTCATGGCAACTGGTGCATCTGTTCAACGTCTCTGTGTGCTTTTGCTACTGGTTGATATGGCCTCGGATTTTGCTGACTCTCATAAAAATCTTGGTGAGGTCGAGTAGCTATAACTCGATTTGCCTCACTTACAACTCTCACTACATCACCAAAGGTGACAAGCTTTCTATCCAAATAGTTCATCTTGATCTCATGATGGAGGCCTTCATAAAAGTGCTCCATCCTCCTTCCTGTAGTTGGAACCAAATCTGCTCGTGAATCTTTATAGAGCTCCAATCTGGTTTCATATTACACCGTGTCATGGGACCACACTTCATTGTCTAAAATTTCCTTCTTTCTCTTTTTGACATATGACAGAAAGTATTTTCCATCGAACTTCGCTCTGAACTCTTCCCAGGTTATGTCCTCAGGTTGATGGTGGAAAATGTAGAATTTGCACTAAACCCACCATATTCTATCTTCATCTTGGAATTCCCTTGTAATGATGAGTACTTTGTGCTCCATTGGGATTGCCGATGATTTCCATAGGAATGCCTCTTCTACATCCAACTTCCCAAAGAATGGTCATTCACCATTCTTCACAAACCTGTTATACGGCCACAATTCCAAATTCCTTATATCCACTAATCTATTAGATCCTTCTCCTAGGTCATACAGTGAAAACTGTGGTCTTGTACCTGCTTGTACAATGTCAAATCATGCAGCTCCACTTCCTTGTGTAGTTTTCCTGCTACCTGCTACTATGGGTCCACTGACATCTGGTCCTATTCTTGCCTAAAATGGGGCAAACAGAGAAGCCGTTGTTGGAGTAGTCCTCTATTGCAGCAGTGAAGGAGGTGGCGGCGGAGGGCCCATGGGCACTGCTAGCTCTCCTCGTGCCTCATCATCCACTATTGGTCTCTTCTCCGCTCTGGCTACCGAGTGGGCTATCTATCTGAGCACTCTCTTTAATTCCTCTTAGTGTTGCTGCATCTGTATCTAAACCTCAGCCAATTTGGCAATCGCTGCACTCTCTCCTATCGATTACTGCTTCTGCGATGACTGTCAAGGCAATGGCTCTTACTGCATCGGCTAACTGAGACTAGATGCAATGGTAGTCCTCAGTTGACTGGATGTAGTTAGACTATCATGGCTCTCACTGCATCTGTAACACCCTATTTTTCTGTCCAATGGCGGATCAACGTGCTATGATATAATTTTGAAAACTATTCTTCGGACTACTTCGTACAAACTTTACGGAAGCAGATCTCAACCCTCGAGGAGGCTTAAGACGAGCAACCATAAAGGGTTTCATCATATATGCATACTGACTCCAGACAAGCATGGAGAGACTCTTAAACTTAAGAATTCTATATGATCACCCCAGCCACAACGAGGCAATACTTCCCTACGACTATGAGTGGAGACTTTAAAAATGTTGATGATCACTGTCAACTGCAGAAGAGGCGCACCCCAGCTATAGCTTTGAGGTTGCATGTTGTAACATAAACTTTTTCTTTCTACTTAGTTCAAATGATTCATTACATTTCTTAATTTCTTACATGCAAACAAATGCACAGAATTTGAACAAGGGCCATGGTTACCTATTCCACATACCGACATGTGCAAGAAAATAAAATAATTAAACACAATATCATTGGATGCCAGGGCATCAAAAACCCTAACACCTGGACTTCACATGGGTCTTCAAGTGGTGTGAACCGTATGCTCCACCTACCCACATTTCTTTATCACACACTCATGCAGCTGCAACAAATATGTTTTCCGTACTTTGTAAGCTCCTCATTGTGTTGCAGGACTTTGAGGCTTGTACCTTATAGATGATAGTCAGAGTGCCCCAAAGTTTGTCTACACCATAATAATAATGTAATGATATATAAAACACACGTACAAAACAATAATCAATTGGTTTATCCCAAATCATACAAGTTCATACAACTTTAGGGCTTATTCCCATAACATACTATATCTCAATTTTATATCAACTTCGTAATTAACACAAATACAACACGAAATACCCTGCCACGAGCCAATTGATCCATCTGCCTAAATGCCTGCATATATTAGAGAAAAACGTCAGCAATCAAATGAATCGATTATTGATCTTGTAGAGACGATGAATATAGCATTACTGGCAAATGGGTATCTAAACACCCAAGAAAAGGTTGCAGAAACTTCTAGAATCATATAGGGTGGTAAGCGAAGGCCACTGTAGACATGTATCATACCATATTTGCCTACAAGAGGCATCTTATAAACATATAAACATTCATATAACACTTACACCCTCATATCTTTCATATATCACCCACTACAGTACCCATGTGGCTTAGAACCAATGTACCACAATTTTCGGAAACGCACTGCATTCACAGGATCTTACATACATAGCACCACTTAAGGGTAGAACGGGTACTAGTGCAATCATGCATATCTCCATACTGGTCACTCTCTTATTCGTGAAATCCAAAAATGTGCGTACTTATATAATACGCTCAGGGAAGTGGCTTGTATCATATATTTTTAGAGCTTCAATTTAAAAGCCAACAAGGGATCTCATCCTTGTAGTTTTATTAAACTTACGATAAAATGCGACTAAAAGGCCAAGTATCGGGAGATCCGATAAATATGCCACTGATACAGTCCTATCGTTCAAAATGCGATTAAATGTGACATTCAAGAGCCAAACACAAGGGTGAAGAAAGAGAGTCATACAGACTTACATGAGTGGAGCCTTGCATCCTAAATTGATGAGCTCAACCCATGTAACCTAATAGGAAATAGAATCCGAATCATAATCGGATTACATCGGCACAGAAGATGAGGTAATACCTCCACACATGTACAATATGTAAAACTTAATTTACTAACTTATTTTGCATAGTGATGGGTTAAACCTCATTAGGTAGTTTAATTTAAGGTTTGGGGTTACAATTCTACTTAGTGTATGATTTTGTAATTAGGGTTTTATTGTCGGACTTAACCAGACTATTTTTCAAATAGACAAAATGGTATCCAATTAAGCTTAAATTTGAACCCCTAGTTCTCGACACCCTAAGGGTCTGTCATAAATATTGACAAGTGATAATATGTGAATTATCTTGTTGATTGAGCTTAATTAAGGACAGTTTAATGTGTTGTGAATAGTATCCCGTCACTAGACAACAAACTTCAAAATTTCAGCCCATGGGCCTGAGAAGTCCAAATGGGCTTTGGTCAATTGGAATAGTAATATAACACTTGAAAGTATAACCCATTAATATTTCAGGTCAATTTCCTTATAATTAGGCGTAGGTAGTCTTTCTAATCTTGATTTCTCATTTAGTGATTTCTATAATTTACCCAACTATGGTAAGATTAGAAATTTCTACTGAATTACTTACATACCTAAAAGCTCCAAAAATTTACATAGAAAATATTAGAACATTTAGTAAACTCTGTAATTTATAATATAATATTCTCACACATAAATATATTTTCCATAGATTTTTCAATTGAAAATATAACTTGTAGATCTATGTCATGTGAAAAAAATAGACCAAGATCATACAAATCAGACATCTAAAGCATGAGTTATGAATTTTATGCTCAACTAGTGTATATCTGGACACACAGATGATACAAAAATCATAAATATTTATCTACACATGAGAACGACATGAAACTACCTCTCAAAATTCTTTAAGAAGCATATCTACAAGTTAAAAATTCAATAAAAATGCAAACAACACCCAAACAAATATCATCTACCAAAACCGGAGAAAGAACATACATTTAACTGTTCTAAGGGGAGGTCAGTTGGAGTTTTCCCATTCCAAGTCTTTCAACCCTTTAAAGAAGAACATCTTAGAAGACCAAGGAAGGATAGAGAGAGCTCAAAGAGTGGAGAAGAAGGTTTGGAAAAAGAGAGGGATGTTGAGGGTGAGTGGAGTGGAAAGGTGAGGATGTGGGTAGGGTTTTATGAAAAGAAGAGGGTGGTTGGCTAGGTGATGTCATAGGCATGGGTGCTACATCTAATGAGGTGTGTTGGGATTGAAATTTAAAAAGAAAAAGAGGGAAAAGATTTGGAGGTTTATAAAATAAATAAATAATTACAACATGAAAAAATTTCCAAAATAAGGTATGTCATGGGTGTAAGGGCGCTTCGACAATGTCTTGATATCTGTGGTCTGAATGTGAGCAACAAATTCAAACTCTGTCTGGGTGCAATGGTGTTGGCATGATGCCTTTTGCGTGCAGACCTCATTTACATCATTTTAGGTTTTTCCACTAAAAACACGTGAAGCAAACATGACCACAACACATGAAAATTGACTAGACACGCGGGGAACTCAGTCCTAAGGTCTAACTCAACTCGATTCGACTGAACCGAAACATAAAAAAATGGTCTGGCACATAGCGTCTGGTGAGGGCAGCAAAGCCAATGGAGATAAGGCTTGGGCAACTCATACATACCGAGATATCATACATAAATACGCAGCAAATGGCCGGATAAGCAACTCGATCCGTGTCATGACAGAAACGAAATTAAAACCATTGGGCGAAAAGCCTAGCTTTTACACATGTATTCATTCATATATTTAGGAGTGCAAGTAGTGTAGTTATGGTGTGGTCTAAAGCATTTACCATTATTTTTTACCACTTTCTTGACCGTTTACCATTACTGCACCGTTTACTGCTTTCATAATTGTTTGTTGTTACATACTTCTGGCCGTTTTAACCACCAATAAACATTTAATAACTCATAAATTTTGATTTGATTCTTTAACTCTTCGCAAACATAAAATCCACGCCAAAATCACAAAATTTCACTATAAATTAAACGAACCTTTTGAAAGATCTAATAATATATATATTGATCAATAGCACTAAAGTTTTGCTACCAAAATAAACTACCTTTATTTAACTGGTAAATCAGTAAACGATAATGGTAGTGGCTTCTTCGATTACTGTTTTAAAATTAAAATGGTGCACTTAAATTTATCACTTTTTATTACCATTATTCTCAATGGTGAAAAAATATTTGGCTATCTAATTTCAATTAAATTGGAAACGGTGGGTAAAATGATAAAACGACCAACCAGTTGCAGCCTACATACGTTTATATAGATATATATATATGTGTGTGTATATATATATATATATATGTATGTGTGTATGTATGTATATATATGTATATATATATATACACTCATACATATATCAAGCGGGCATTATGTGAAACCCAGGTCATTTGCCATATCGTTTTATGTCGGCTTTGTCTTGATTTGGATTGTGTTGCTTAGGTTTGATGACCCTTTTGGGTCATGGCCCAAGCCTCCTCAAATGTTTGGTGCACTCAGTTGGACATTTCGTTGCCCGACTTTTACTTCTAGTTTGTTTGTGTGCTGTCGAAGTTATACATTAGGACTATTCCCCTTGCATGGATAAAGTTCATTCATGTGTTTAGAACCAACCCCTTTTGATCAGTGGTAGCCCATAGGGACCTGCGGTACAGTTCTCAAGGTTATCCCAACCACCTTAGGGTGATAGCCTTAGGTGTGTGATTTCTGCATTTAGCACAAGGGCCCCCCAATAACCCTCGTGTGCCTGGCCAGCTATTGGCCCACAATTTGACTTGCCAGTGTCGAGAACAAAGGCGCTTAGTGAATGTCTTTGCATTGGAACAATTCTTTACATATAAATACCTCCTCATTTCCGACCTTTTCACCGCATTGTTCTCTTCTCTCCAACCTTCTTCCACTCACCTTTCTTTTCAAATTCCTCCATCACTTTTCTTAGCCTTTTCCAACCCTCTCCAAGCTTCCATAGCTATAATACTTTCACGACCTGCCCTTTTCGAGCCACAAGTCAAATGTTACTATATAAAACTAAGTCTCTCATAAATTAATATTTTATTAATTTTTAACATTTTAAACAAACCCATGATGTGAAATTCTTTTCAAATCATACAAATTAAATTCATACTCAAGGAATTAGTTAAAGTTCATATTCTACGTCGTGCATGTAAGAAAATATAATATAAGCTCGGAATAATCTAAAACCCATGAAATGAACTGAAATTTCATTGTCATGCAAACAACCTAGAAGTATAACAATATATAATAAAAAATAATAGTTTGATAAACGAGTCCTCCAGCTATCCTGACTTTACCCATCCGTCCATAATGCTCACACCTACGGAGGCAATTCAGCGTTAATAATAAAAATAGTAAGTCATATAATTACAAGAAACAAGTTAATATAATCGACAACATCTCAATTAAGTCTTTTAGTGATTATGAGCCTATGCAAATCTCTTATTATGCCTGGAGGGGTAGCCACCCAATTCAGCTACAATCTCATATATGCGCACACACGCAATGTGGCCCATGACCTATTGTGCTCAACGCATGTTGGTCGAATGTGGGCTGAGGCCGACCAAGACTACTAAACAGGAATATATAACATTTTGAATAATTATACGGATTTGGAATTGTGATGAGGCACCCGCAACTACGACATACGAACCTATACGCGAGAAAAGATGGAGAGACTCCCAACAGAAAAAAGACAATACTAGTGGAGAAAAATTGTTAGAAATAGATGCTCAAAGGAAACAACCCGAAGAAAATATTTTCCCTCAAGCTCTTCGAATAATTTCTCTAAATCCCTCCCTTTGTGAGCCGAAATGTGCTCACAAATTATCAAGAGGATGTTTCATTTAACATCAATAGAATTCTCATTTATATAGAAGAATATATGTAGAATTCAATAAGTCACTTGCATTAAACTTTTATAGAAAAGAACATATTCACACATAAGTATATGAAACTCCCACCATTAGTGTGATAATGAAAAGTCAAAAACTTACTATTGAGTTTAATGCGATTGGATGTTAAATCACACTCATAACTCCCAATCCCAAAATTTCAATGCTGGGGAGACAAAGTCTTCCCTTATATTTAACTTTCAACCAAAACTCCATCCTTATGCACCATGTCAACCTACGAAAGGGCCTTTAGCTGCTACTAACCCAAGCCAACGACGGGTTCGACCTATGGTGGAACCTTATTTGACCGAAATAGAAAAATGAAAAAGAATAAAGTATAATATAATAAATAAAGCTTATTTGAAACCACATATAAATACCACTGTACTAATACACTAAAAGTAATAATTAATAATTTATGATATTAATTCTTAAGAATTAATTTAATTAAATAATATGTATGATTCATTCTAAGATTTATAAAACCCATAATAAAATGACCTAGTTATTTTTGGGGTTTTACAATCTGCCCAACTTCAGAATATTTGTCATCGAAAATATCATAAGGAAAAAATTACTCATTTATCTAACTTCTTTTGTATCCTATCTTAGGCATTTCTTCCATTATGCGTTGGTATACTTGTATCTAGCTCTATAAAAGTTAGTTTAAACATCTTCACATTTTCCTATAAAAGTTCATTTTAGAAAAACCATGATTTACAATTTTCTTTTTCCACTTTTACTTTGTGATGGTTGATCATGTGAGTCAATTTGATTTACTTCTTCACTAGTTCTACATCTTAAAGCCAAAGTGTTCTAGAACACTTCAACAATTGATGTTCTATTGCATTTGAATTGTCATTTTAAATTAATATATATGTATCTCTATGCGTTCATTGGTGTCTTTACTTTTCATAAGCCCATATCTTGCCATATAACAGACTATAATTCATTGGTGTTTTTTTTCTCACAATTTAAGCATTGTCACTCATTGCATAGCTAAAGTGGTCCCATGACACTGTCAACTAGATTGCACAAGTGTCCCATACTACCTAAATAACACCTCCGATTGCAAAGGCGCTCCATATACATTCTTTGGTTAAGTGTCTTGTGCACCTAACATGACACATGAGTGACACACTATCCCATACCGGTGTTATGCTTTAACACACTTCTAGAATATTATCTAACTGAATAGAACCTTGTTAATATCCTAAAGATATGTTTCTATAAATCAATTATCTACACGATACCTCAGAGTCTCATATCCTTCTAAAGGTTCCCTCTTAATTACCCGTTCAACTTATAACTTGTTCTGAATCTAGATGTTGCTGCCTCAATCCCCACTAGGGAAATTTTTTGATCGTCAAGTCTTCAAAACATCCCTTTGTGGTTAATAACACCATCAACATTACTTTATCTCTTTCTTCTTCTTTCTATTTTTTTAATTTTTTTGGTAAATAAAATAAAAGCACATAATTATGCATAATGTATGATCTAAAGTGTCCTATCAACTTCTTCCATATTATTTTCTAATTATTTAATAATTATGCAAATTTTTGTAACATCTAGTGGTCATTTTTCTTTAGTGTCTTACAATTTACTTTTACACCATATCGACCGAATTTTTTTCTAAGAAGAAATATCTCGAACTACCTAATATTGTTGTTACACCAACCTCCCAACCTGACACTTTTGACTCTTGGGCTAGTCCAATTTTGTCCTTACCATTCATATCTTCCAAACCTTGAGTAATCTCTATGGTTGTATACATCATTGTATCCACAACAACTTAATTGGACGCTCCTCTAGCCCCTACACCATTAGAAAGTTGTCAAAAGTATTCTTTTAATGTTAACTCGCATTGTTGACGTTCACCCGCAACCCATTTTGCAAACACCCATAGTTACTAATCATCTAAAACAATGAAAATTAATTTTATAAAAGAATGATCAATGTTTATATAAAGGAAATTTACCTCTAGGATAGTGGACTCTTAAACTTTCAATGAGGTAAGGATTGATTTGCATGGTTCCATGGGAAACATAGCTCTGATACCATCTATAATGACCCGCTTGTTTCGAGCCACGAGCCAAATGTTACTATATAAAACTAAGTGTCTTGTAAATTAATTATCTATTAATTTTCATTATTTTAAATAAACCCATGACATAAAATTCTTTTTAAATCATACAAATTAAATTCATACTCAAGGAATTAATTAAAGTTCAAATTCTATGTTGTGTCATTAAACAAAATACAATATAAGCTCAAAATAATCTAAGACCCATGAAATGAACCCAAATCTCACTATCATGCAAACAACTTAGAAGTATAACAAAATATAAGAAAAAAATGGTCTAATAACAAAGTCCTCTAGCTATCCCGGATTTACCCATCCTTCCATAATGCTCACACTTATGAAGGCAACTTCGCGTTAGCGATAAAAATACTTAGTTACATATTTACAAGAAACAAGTTAATATATTCCACAACATCTGAATTTGAGTCTTTTAGTGATAATAAGCATATGTCGAGTTTTTATTATGCTGAGAGGGGTGTCCATCCCATCCAGCTACAATCCCATGTATGCCCACACACGCTACGTGGCCCACGACCTGTAGTTATTGATATTTACCATTGGCTCACCTTCTCAGTATCACATGTGCATAATGAGTCATTTTGAGCCATTGCACCTTGTCACCCCTTTCTGCATGGGGACAAGTATTTAATCTTTCAACAATTTTAAAGGCACAGCTTCTTGCTGGACTGAGGCTGACCATGGCTACCAAATAAGAATATACAACATTTCGAGCAATTATACGGACCTAGAATTGTGATGGGGCACCCGCAACTACAACAAACGATCCAATACATGAGAAAAGATGGAGAGACTCCTAATAAGGAAAAGACAATACTAGTGGGGAAAATTTGTAAGAAAATAGACGCTCTAAAGGAATCAACCCAAAGAAAATATTTTACCTCATGCTATTCGAATAACTTCTCAAATCCCTCCCTTTGTGAGCCAAATGTGCTCACAAATTATCAAGAAGATGTTTAATTTAACATCAACAAAATTTTCCTTTATATAGGAGAATATATGTGGAAATCAGGAAGCCACTTACATTAAACTTTTATAGAAAAGAACATAATCATACATAAGTATATGAAACTCTAACCACTAGTGTGATAATGAAAGTCAAAAACGTCCTATTGAGTTTAATGGGAATGGGTGTTAAATCACACTCATAACTGTCAATCCCAAAATTTCAATGTGGGGAGACAAAGTTTTCCCTTTATCTTCAACTTTCAACCAAAACTTCATCCTTACGCACTGTGTCAACCTACGAAAGAGACTTTAGCCGCTACTAACCCAAGCCAAGAGGTTCGACCTATGGTGGAACCTTATTCAAACGAAAGGGGAAAATAATAAGAATAAAGTATAATATAATAAATAAATAAAGCTTATTTGAAACCAGCCATAAATACCACTGTACTGATACGTTAAAAGTAATAATTGGTAATTTATGATATTGATTCTTAAGAATTAATTTAGTTAAATAGTAGTTATGATTCATTCTAAGATTTATAAAACCCATACTAAAATAACCTAGTTATTTTCATGGTTTTACAATATACCTAGCAATTTTACTGTTTTTGGATAATTAAACTGATTGAATATGTCACCTTCAAAAATTGATAACTCCAATATTTTGAACCTAAAAAAACTTTGAGAATGGAACTAGGCTCTCTAAGGAATCCAACAAAATAATAATCTCATTAATCATAGTTTTGTAGTAAGAGTTATGATTTTTAAAAATCAATGGATAAATTAAGAAAAATCCTAAAGCATGGTAAAAGATGTTTCTTTTGGACAAACAGTCTTGACCGAGCTCATTGTCCACTAGAAATATTAAGATTATATGATAGATAGAAGATACTTACAAAAATAAGTTGTTAAAGAATTTGTTCAATGTAAAGGCTCAACCTGATTTGTGCAAAACGATGGGCTTAGTCATCTATTCAAAAGTGATTATTTAAGTTAAAGATCTTAAACACTATCGCTATTAATATATTGGATCTTAGCCCGGTAGGCATTAGATGTAGGACTAACTTAACTTTTGGGGTAATTTACATTCGACCCACCTTGAAGGAAATTCCATCCTGAGAATTTCTTTGTGTGACTCTTGACATACAACTATCCATCCAACAAGGTCATAGGTTTTCTTTGATACTACGTATAAAGACCTGCCTTTTCACATGCATGAAACCTAGAAAACAAGCTTGTTACCTTGGAATTCACCTAGCGTGCATGCATAAATTTAAACGTAAAATAAATAAATCACATATAAGCAACAAAAAATACTAAAAGACGACCGTTCATTTGATACCATAAACAAAATTTATAACAACTCATACTTCATAACATTGATGTCCAACAAATAAATCTCAGATTCAGTGCAATTCTCAACTATGTTGTAACAAATAAAATATGATGACTGAATCTCTTGTTATCCATAAGCTGCTACATCTTACCTGCAAATAATCAAGATACAGTTCACTCAGCACCAATATGTAGTTATGAGTCATCTACTTACATATGTAGTAAACATAATAAGCAAACTATGATTAATCTCAATTTGATAAAACAAATACAAAAATATCATTTCGCTTCATTTGAATCATAACATCATAGCTTGTAACTTAAGATAACCATTAAATATGAACATAACATGACATTTCACATTCAATAGTTTGATATATTTATTTTGACATGAATAAAAGACATTCTTAAGTACGCT
Organism: Piper betle; assembly: GCA_033002965.1. Taxonomy (NCBI): domain Eukaryota; kingdom Viridiplantae; phylum Streptophyta; class Magnoliopsida; order Piperales; family Piperaceae; genus Piper; species Piper betle. The sequence continues at coordinate 23,728 of JAURVB010004464.1, forward strand.
TACATAATTATATAATTAAATAGTGAACATGAGCATAAACTTATCACATATACATTGCTAGACTTCTACAACCTAAGACTTAGTTTAAAACTTATTCCATAATTCAGGCTTTGAGATAAACAAGGTTTTCGCCTATACATAACCTTTCTAACTTAAAGGTGATAAACTAATCATTGACCATCCTTTGTGGTTAAATTGATCATCTAGTCGAACCTTTGAGACCCTATTTAGATTGCATATTAATCTTGTTTCATTTTAGATCACATCTGGCCCGACCTTAGTGGCCTTAGTATCATCAATCTATAGCTTAATTTATGAAGCTTTAATGCAAAAGCACACAAAAATCCGATAACATGAATAGTTAACTTGTTGGCTCCACATTGGTAGCCTTGGCTCAACCTTTGTAGCCTTTGGGTTCAACCTTTGAAAACCCACTTTTAAGTCTAGCATCTTTGACTCCCCGATAATGCAATAGGCCCCTGCAATTCCCAAATCTTATTTTATAAGTCACAATTGATCATAAGCATCATCAACACATTAGCCCCTGTTCTTTGCTTGTCTCATGCTGAAGGGGGATGGTTGAGGTACATCTGCATAACTAGTTAGTTTACCCGATATTTCATCATTATCATACATATTATCATTTAAAATCTTTTACTTGCATACTTAGAATTTCATCAAAAAAATTGTCTAAACAAGTCATAATACTAAGGATCTTAAATTTGCCCAAAATTCGAATAAACTGACATGGCAATGTTGATGTCTGAGCTCCTTTGTCTTGACAACAAAACACCCTAGCCTAAGGAATAACATATACCATGACCTATATAAATCTAACCCAAGCCTATATGATATGCTGTGACTTTAACAAATCAATATCATATAATAAGCATACAACATTCAACGTGTGTAGATGAGATGTTTAGGCTCTAACATTTCATTAAACACAACTTACATGACCCATGGAACATTCATAACATCATATATTCATCATAAAGTGATCATTTAATCACGAATATGAAATACATGATGTATAAGACCAATAGAACTTTAAAAATACGCATCTCCCGGGATACATAACAAAACCTCCTGAAATTTAATAAGTAGAAATGAGAGATGATGACGATTATAATGCAAAAGAGTTGCTTGAATCTGAGTTCTATACTAAACATTATAACCGTTTTAAGATATGTGCACGAAATGGGGAAATTAGGATTTTGGCCTCGTGGCACTTGGTGCCCCTGCTCTGGGTGCCTTGGTGCTGCGGCAAGCCCATTACTATTTTTATTTTTCAATGCTGCAGCTCTCATGATCAGAGCTACGACGCGCCGACAAAGCCCTAACTTGATTTCATTCTTTCTGATTCAATTTTTATCCGATTTGAGTGAAACAAAGTCTGGATTTTCAATCTTTCTAAGCATAAAATTAAGGGTTATAACAGTTTTTAACATTGATATATTTTAGTCAACTTTTGCTCAATTAAAATATCACTGGATATCCTTATTTATAGATGTTCTTAATTCTATCATGCAATTCATCATCCTATTCATGTATATACATTATAGAAATCTTAAGATTTTCATATAAAACATAATCAAAACATTAAAACACGCAATTTTTGATCAAAATCATAGAGTAAAACTATAATTAACATAAAACATACTCATACTTCCATATAACATGATGGATGGATGGAATGACATGAAAACAATACAGTTTGCAAGATTAGGTTGAAAAATCTTATTTTTTCTTTGCAAAACTCCCATAGAACTCTAGTTTGAGCGAAGAAACACCCATACATCAATCTCCAAGGGCAGAAGAGGACGCCATGTTGAAGAAAAAGGAACGGAGTCCACCTCTATTAGGACCTTAAAAACCTTCTAGGTTTTCCCCATCTTCTCAATTAACCTACATAAACCTCTAATTCCCCATAACACCACTACTAATTCTAGAAAATGAGTAGACAAACAAACCAAAGATATGCTGTCATACCCCTTTATCTTGCTCGAGTCATGCCCACTTACCACTTTGATCTAACAAATACATTTGGCTCCACATAAGTCAACCCAACTCGGTTAACCTAAATGTGTAGCCTCTTTTTATTTCTTAATTCATTATCACGGTTATCTTGGTGCGGATATAAACAAAGATCACATGTGATCGTTCCCCCTTTGATCCTTCTTCTTTACTTGACCAATTCCATGATTCGTATGTTTTCTTTGTCTTCCGATCAAACCTTCTTGAACAGGACAACTATAATTATTTATTATTTCATAAGAATTAGCTAAGTTAACCTCTATAATTACTTAATTCAGCTTTGTTTAAACTTGACCATATTGACAGATTAATACTTAGTCAAATTTCCATGTTTTTATCTTAAACAGTTTCATAGTCCAACTTGCCGACATCATTCATATCTTCCTCATCCAAACTCTGAATTGAGTGATTCTTATTGCATTGCAAAGCTTGATGAGTCTAGTTTCTGCCCAAGTAAATTTTAGAATTTTCTGATCCTACATACAGATAGATATATGAATTTTTGAATCCAACGAGTACAAATTGCCCGGTTATGATTCCAAGGCATTACATACTAAACTGCTTTCAAGACACCAATCGTAATATCCTTGTATAGAATAGTATTTGGAAAAGCAGGTCACCTATCTTTTAAGCTAGAGCACAACGAATATTGGGCAATTCAGAAGTTGAATGTTGATGCCAAGGCATGTGAAAAGATAATGTTTGTAACACCCCGATCTCGGTTCACTAAAGAACCGAATCAGGAATGTTACGACGGGTCAAGTCATGTTTAATGTTGTCGGTCGGTACGACTCAATCGATGAAATACATCAAAACAACCCTCTTGGTGTCATGAAAATGGAAGGCATTGTTAAACATGCATCAAACGCATCAAATATAAGTAAAAACAATAAGGTAAATATGTAAAACCCCATTTTTTGGGTGGTCTTTACCCGATTTTAGTTTTATCCAATTCAGGCAGTCTCGAATTGATTCCGAGCAAGCTCGAGCAAAAACAAATTTACGAATATGAGTATGAGGCCCAGATGGCCATATGAGCATGTTATTGAGGTTGAGTATACCCGATATGCATATGATGGTTTCAGTTATGATATTGTAGATCATGAAGCTATTAGTGTATATGCGAGGCATACATATGATTTTTTTGAGTTAGTTAGGATTTTAGGCCTAGATCTAGGCCAATGCAGCGTTTAGTATCCGTTTGGGATTTTCTAGGTATTTCATTTGCATGCAGCATAGAAATTTCAGATAACTAGATTTTGCTCCTGTGGGCCCAGCTTGATTGAGTTCAAGGTTCGAGGCTCATTTAGCCTTCTTACCTCGATTCTCGCCTATAGAGTCACTTTTATAACTCGAGTCAGTTTTGACTTTGGACGGACTCGATCCGAGCTTTCTGCATTATATATATATATATATATATATATATATACATATTATACACATATAGCGTAGGACCCGACTAGGCCACTGAGTTGTCAGATGCTTAGATCGTGCCACGTAGCAAAATCTGAGGCATCCATTAAAACCTAGCTTCATATATATATTTTCAAAGGTTTTCTCCCGCCCATTTTTAGAGTTACACCCCTAACGCCGCCACCACTTTGACTTGCCACCGGTGAGACACCAGCCCTCCTTCGGCCACCCATTTAGTATGGCCATGACCACCTCATGAGCTGGCTTTCCATTCACACCACTCACAACCATTAGGACACCGCTACAGTTGCTGTTTCCTACCAAGTTTTTAGTCACTGTTCATCATCGCCACCACCACCATTTGGATCCTTTTTTAGCGTCTGGCCAGCCACCTCCGGCCAGTCCGACCACCCCCACAAGTTCATCTTTCCTAGATCTACATTTTGAGACAACCCACGACGATCGTCGTGGCCGCGATTGCCGCTGCTGATGTCGCTGCACCTGGAGGCGATCCGCCGCATTTCTTGGTGACTTCCGGCCAACCAGTGGCCGGAATCTACCAGTCGACACCACCAACAGCTCCACCTTTACACCCTGAGTTGATCACGACCAACGGCGGTGTGTTCTCTGGCGATGGGTACCCCTGCCCTATGTCCTGCCTGTTTGCCCTTTCGTCCGGTTCGCAGTCTGCTTCCCCGCGACCGCATCTGCCTGTCCGTGTACGTGTTTGCGTGATCTTGCCTGAGTTCACTAGCCCAAGTCCGCCCATCCTGTTCATATCCGCTTAGCGCAACCCAGCCCATTTCTAGCCCGGGTTGGTTCAGCACTTTCAGTTTGGTTTGGTTCAGCCTAGTTCGGTTCGGTTCAACCCGTTCTTGTACTGTTTTTGGTAATTTGAGAACTATTTCATTACTTTAGATGCATATTCACATTGTTTAGCATGTTTGGATTGTATGACTATTTTTCTTTATTTATTAATTATTTTATTTATTTATTTATTCATGATTATTAATTTCTTATTATTTATATATTTGTTGACTATGATGAATGTTTACATGATTATTTGTTATTAATAATATTATATTTACTTATTAATATTAGTCTTATTATGTTATTAAATTGTATTTATTTATTTATATATTTATATATTTATCTATCTATTTGTATGTTCGTGTGTAAGTTATTATTTATTTGTATTTAATTATGTATTATTGTATTGTAAACTATGATATTATTAATATTCATTAATAATGATTATTAACTATTTGTTTATTTAGTTATTGAATTATATATATATATATATATATATGTTTACTAACACGAGTGTATATTGATATTTACTCGTGCCTACCTATATATTTATATAACATAATTATATAATTATTTTATGATTAGCGTATTGTTCATGTTTATGTACTTATTATTTATCTAATTATTTATGAATGCATTTTCTTTGTTTATTTATTTATTTATTATTAATTATTATTATGTATTGATTTGCATGCTAGGTGTTTAGTTATAAATTTGTTAGCATTATTTTCTTTATTAGGATGTATTGGTGATATGAGCACACACCACGAGCATGCATTATATAGGGATGTAAGTATTTTAGTTGGTAGTGGGTTCCGATGTAGGTTTTCAGAGTCCAAGCTCGCTGTAGGTGTGCAGCTACTCTTGGAGCTTGGACCATAAGCCCGTTGGATTCTCGCTCTCTACTTGACTCCTTGCATGTAGAATTTGATCGTGCTTTATACATACGACAACATTAGCGGAGTTTTATCGGATCCCCCTCGATGTCAGGATATTTAGCCGTATTTTCTACGTATGTTTAATGAAACTACAAGGATGAGATCCTTTGTTGGTTTTCGAACTTAAGCTCCAAAAATTTATGATGTAAGCCTCTTCCTAAGTCTATTATATAAGTACACTCATTTTTACAGATTTCACGAATAAGAGAGTGAGCTGTACGGAGATATATATGAATTGCACCAGTACTCTTTCAAACCATGAGGTAGTGTGTATGAATATGATTATGAGTTGTGCATGAGAGCTTGCAATTGCTTAAGTATGTTGGCTTACAACTCAGTGTATAGGCTATCTTGAAGCTTCATAAGTTTTCACGGGTAATGGAATACTCATTTGCTTGATTATATTAGTTATTTGTCGTGACCAGTAACATTTGTTACTAATCATCATCCATATAATATATGTTGGTCATGTAAATCTTGAGTCGACTTTGGTGGGAGGAAAAATAAACGCTACACACACTTGAGGTCAACACAATATTTATTTTCTTGCATTTATTTATATTTGATGTGTTTTGATGCTTATTTGACAATGCTTTCTATTCTCATGACACCAAGAGGGTAATTTTGATCTATTTTATCGATCGAGTCTTACTAACCAACAATATTAAATATGACTCTACTAGACTGTAACATTTATGATCCGGTTCTTAGGTGAACTGAAATCGGGGTGTTACAAAATAACTATGTTGAGCTCAAGTTGTTGTAGCATTTATCTGTCCTTCCACCAAAGTCAACTTAGAATTTGTAAAACCTATATATATTATATAAAACGTCACTAACGAGTGTTACTGGTCCGAAAAATAACTAATAAAAGCTAGCAAAATGGGTACTCCATTACCCAAAGAAACTTATGAAACCTCAATATTGCCTCACACTTGGTGGTAAGCAAATATACTTAAGCAATTGTCTGCTCGCATGCATGGCTCATAATCATATTCACACATACATACAACGCTTACGCCCTCACAGCTTCCTTATCACCCGCCACGACACTCGAGTGGCAAAAGGAACAATTAAGTTAGTGCCACATATTCCAAAAATGCTCTACATTACGTAGTACCATCATACACTGCACTACCTCATGGTTTGAAGGAGTACTAGTGCGATTCATATACATCTCCATACCGCCCACTCTCTTATTCGTGAAATCAGTAAAAAAACATGTACTCATAAAATAGGCTTAGGAAAGAGGCTTGTATTATATATTTTTTGAGCTTCAGTTCAGAAACCAACAAGGGATCACATCCTTGTAGTTTTATTAAACATGCATAGAAAACATGGTTGAATAGCCCGACATCGGAGGGATCTGATAAAACATCGCTAATGCTGCCCTATGTATAAAACACTACAAAACTCGACACGCATAGAGTCAAGTAGAGAGGGAGAGTCGTACAGGACTTATGGTCCAAGCTCCAAGTATATCTGCACGTCTATGGCGAGCTCGGACTGAAACCTACATCGGAACCCACTACTAAGTAGAAAACTAACAACTTATATGATGCACGCTCGTAGTGTGTGCACATATAATCAATACATCTTAATAAAGAAAATAATGCTAACAAACCTATAACTAAACACCTAGCACGCTCGTGTTGTGGGTCACATGTATGCTGTTACGCTTACTGAACAATCTAAACATATGGTCATCCTATCTAGATATCATACTACCATGATCTCGTACTCTGTCCATATACATCCCTAGAAGACTCACTAACACTATCTGATGATCCCCATAAGACTACCACTAATACTATCTTGCAATACACATCTGACCCAAGGATGTTAGGTCAAGGCATTGTATGCAAGCTGGCTGGTGAAGTCAATCATGTGCCATCACATCCACATAATTCTAGTGCACCTAACTTTCCTTTGCCCGGATGATGTTGACATAGCTATATCTTGTCCTCAATCTATGACCCAACTGTGCTATGAAATTATGATATGTGGTCTCTATGCATTGCTAGGAACATCCTCAAGTAGTTGTCTTCCTATAGAGTGAGGTAACTGCTTGGTCCTTACATCCACAATAACTCCTCCACTTGGTCATTGGTAGTGCAATATACGGACAGTGGTTGTGCATCACAAATGGCAATAAAGCACATTCGGTCAGTGGTAGTGCAACACGGTCGGTGATTAGGCAACTTGGACGGCCGTTGTACATCTCGGACAGTGGTTGTGCTACTGGGACGGTGGTTGTGCTATCCAAGTGCTGTAGATCTGATCCTAATTATGTACGGTGTGAACTCATTACTATCTCTGGCATAATTATCTCCATGTGGCTATCTTCCTAGAGGTAGTGGCTATCAAATTTGCTCAAGTTATCCAACCATGCATGTCTGATCCAGAGCGGTCTAGATCATAGTGGTAACAGTTCAATGGTGATCCAATACTGAGCCTACACATATCTCCAGAAAATGGGTATTTTGGATTGCCTCGAAAGTGGTATCAAGCCGGCAAAATGGGTATTCTACTACTCATGAAAACTTATGAAACTTCAATATTGCCTCACACTGGGTGGTAAGCAAACATACTTAAGCAACTGCAGGCTTGCATGCACGGTTCATAATCAAATTCAGACATACATACAACGCTTACGCCCTCACACCTTTCATATCACCCGCCACGGTAGTTGAGTGGTAAAAGGAACAATTAAGTTAGTGCCACATATTCTGGAAATGCACTACATTATGTAGTACCATCGTACACCGCACTACCTCATGGATTGAAGGAATACTAATGCGATTCATACATATCTCCATACTGCTCACTCTCTTATTTGGGAAATGCATAAAAACATGCGTACTCATATAATAGACTTAGGAAAGAGGCTTGTATCATATATTTCTGGGGCTTCAGTTTGAAAACCAACAAGGGAACACATCCTTGTAGTTTTATTAAACATGCATAGAAAACACGGTTAAATGACTTGATATTGGAGGGATCCGATAAAACACCGCCAATGCCGCTCTATGTATAAAACATGATAAAATTCGGCACGCAAGGAGTCAAGCAGAGAGAGAGAGTCCTACGGACCTATGGTCCAAGCTCAAAGTGTATCTGCACATCTACGGCGAGCTCGAACTCTGAAACCTACATCGGAACCCACTACTAAGTAAAATACTAACATTCTTATATGATGCATGCTTGTGGTCTGAGCTCATATCATGAATACATCCTAATAAAGAAAATAATGCTAACAAACTTATAACTAAACACCTAGTGCTCAAATCAAGAATTAATAATAATAAATAACAAATAAATACACACATGGATAATTAGGTAAATAATAAATACATGAACATAAATAATACTATAATCATAAATGAATAATATAATTACACTATATAAATATACAAGCAAACATGAGTAAATTTCATATATACTAGTGTTAATAAACACATAAATAATTAAATAATAATTCACTAAATAAATAAATAAATAGTTAATATTCATTAACATGCATCAAAATAATATCATAGTTATACAATATTAGGAGGCACAATTAAATACAAATAAATAATAATATACATGCAAACATAAAAATAGATAAATAAATATATAAGGAAATAAATAAATAAATATACAATTTTAAACATATTAAGGCAAATATTAATAACTGAATATAATATTATTAATAACAAATAATCATGTAAACATTCATCATATATGATAAACATATAAATAAAAATAAATAAATAATAATGAATAAATAAATAATTAAATAATTAAATAAAATAATAAATAAAGAAAAATCATCATAACCTCCAATAATGCTAGATCATGTGAATATGCATCTAAACTAATATATAATTTTACGTTCTCATTTAGATTAGGATCGTTGGTCACGATTGCATGTTCACTTACAAATTTTCCAGGTCCGAAAATTATTTGAAATGTTGTATTTTCCCTTTTTGGCAGCCCTAGTTGGCCTGAGCGTAGATTCAACCACCATGCACCGAGTGCAAACAGAGTCAAGGAATTGACTCAGTCCGACACGGGGCCGCACCTTTGAAAATTACTATGTGTGCGTCTTGGTCGACTGGAGTTTATATTTGACCACTATGCGCCGAGCACAACCAGGGTCGACTCAATTCGACATAAAGCAGCACCCTCTAAAAGATTAAACACCTGCCCCTAGGGCAAAAGGGGTGATAGGATGCAGTGGCACAAGACGGCTCATTATTCACTTGTGATACCGAGAGGGCAAGTCAATGGCAAATATCGGTAACTACAGACCATGGGCCACGTAGCGTGTGTGTGCATGCATGGGATGGTAGCTAGATGGGTTGGGCACCCGTCAGGATTCGGGCAAATACATTCTCAGTGTTCGAATGTGACTGAATAGATCGGTTTGTCTGTCTACAAGTGCCTGCCATCTGAAACGTTGAACCATCATGGTTCATTTATACGTTCTTGTTTCAGTTTTGACTTAGGTTTATTAGCGACTGAATTTGTTAATTCAAAATACAACACAGTGGGAAAAGATAATTATTTGACTTTTCAACAAGGTACTTAAGTCATAAAGTGTGAGCTTGTGGAAAACTTGGCTTTGATAACACCTGTAACGACCCGCCCGACCGGACCAGGTGTTACTTAATAATATAGGTAATGTAATTGTAACATTCCAGAACATAAATTGAAATACAGAAAATAAGTCTCGCAACATATAATATATATCATAACCATAAATCATTATCTCTAAAATATAAAATAACTATCCCACAGTCTCAGACCATTTCCCATAGCCACATTAATAACACAAGAGAATAATAAGGAAGTCCAATTTTTCATTATCGATTCACCATACCTAGGTTGGTAAAAGAACCACCAATGACACTTCTATTCTTTAATCCAATGCAGCTCACCTGCGGAGGCAATTCTGCGTTAGTTATAAAACCACTAAGCCGCATAATTAAATAAAACAAGTCAATATAATCCCTTTTATCATTTCACTCGTTTTTATTATTATTATTACACAAGTCTTTAGTAATTATCTCTCAGGTCATTCTGAGATTAGTAATTTGTCTCTCAGGTCATTCTGAGATTAGTAAAAGTTGTCTCCCAGCTCATTCTGAGTTCAGGTGGTCTCCCAATTCATTTTGAGATTAGTCATGGTCTCCCAGTTCATTCTGAGATTAGAAATTGTCTCTCAGCTCATTTTGAGATTAGGTGGTCTCCCAATTCATTTTGAGATTAGTCATGGTCTCCCAATTCATTCAGAGATTAGAAATTGTCTGCCACCTCATTCTGAGATTAAGTAGTCTCCCAATTTATTTTGTGATTAGTCATGGTCTCCCAGTTCATTCCGAGATTAGAAATTATCTCCCAGCTCATTCTGAGATTTGGTGGTCTCCCAATTAATTTTGAGATTAGTCATGGTCTCTTAGTTCATTCTGAGATTAGAAATCGTCTCCCAGCTCATTCTGAGATTAGGTGGTCTCCCAATTCATTTTGAGGTTAGTCATGGTCTCCCAGTTCATTATGAGATTAGAAATTGTCTCCCAGCTCATTCTAAGATTTGTGCTCACAAGTCTACCGATTTTATATAATTATACCAGTCTGGGAAATACAACATTTTATATAATTATACCAGTCTGGGAAATACAACATTTTAAATCATTATGCGGACACAAATAGTAATTTTGAAGGTCTGGCCCCGTGTCGGGCTGAGTCAATTCCTTAACCCTGATTGCGTTACAATGCATGGTGGTCGAATATGGGTTCAGGCCGTTCAAACCTGCCAACATGGGAAAGTACAACATTTCAAATAGTTATACGGACCTGGATATTTCGAACTCGCAGCTGCGACCAATGATCATAATCTGAACGAGAACATAAAATTATAAATAAGTATAATTTTATTCGAATAGGAATGCAACGACCCCCTATCAACCTTCCCCAGCCAGATTGGAGCCCGTCGCCACCCAGGATGACTGGATTTCTTCCCCACTACCGTCGCCTCTATTTTTGCCGTCCTCCTCTGTGTTTGGCCATTTACCACCCAAGGCCGGCATCCACACACGTGATATCGACCCTACACTAATCAACGAAGATAGTAGAATCATCTTCTGATGTCGGAATGACCGTCGCCACCAACTCCCGGCAAAACTTTGCCTGTGCTTGCCCATCTCGCCGAAATAGGGGATTCGTCGGCCAACAGTCGTGTTTAGTTTCTTCCTTATTGATTTTAAACTTTAATCCTCACGATTATAAAGTTTATTATCAAATTAAAATATGCATGCAAGAAAATTAAGAAGTGGGAGATAGGAAGAATACCTAAGCAAGGAAGAAGACACGCTGGTAAGGAAGAGGAGAAGAAAATGCGAATGAAGGCTAGGGTGGAGGACGTTCTTCCTAAAATAAAATGAAATTATGGCTAGGGTATGTGAAAACACACGTATTTCATTTAACTGGGTAACCGGGTAAATAATAAAATATAATAATTAACCAGGTATTGGATATAACACGTTCGGTCCTTCCCTAACCGCATTCGCATCCTTTTTTTAATTATTTTTTCACGGTCTTTACAATCTCTCCAACTTAGAAATATTTCGTCCATGAAATACCATAACATGCAAAAGAACAATTATGATTAACTTTATTTATTTTTTCGGGATTAGTTCATGCTACTACAAATATAAAACTCTTATGCCACAAACAGCTTAGGGTATTTCCTTGCCATTTCTTGTTCAGTCTCCCATGTAGCTTCTTTTAACCCCTGATTTTTCCATAATACTTTTACCAAAGGAATTTCCTTGTGCCTAAGTGTCTTTATTTCTCTTGCTAGGATGCGGATCGGCTTTTCCTCATCGGTTAAATTTGATTGTAGCTCTAAGTCTTCAAAATTTGTGATGATATGATCCTCATCCCATACATACTTCTTTAGCATTGACACAAGGAAAACATTGTGTACTCCAATTAGGCTTGGTGGCAATGCTAATCTATATGCAAATTCCCAACTCGATCTAGGATTGGAAACGGTACTATGAATCTTGGCTTCAACTTCCCTGATATTTTAAATCTGATCACACCCTTCTTAGGAGATGTCTTTATGTACACTGGTAACGTGAGGAAAAAAAATTAATATATTCGACTCGGGCAAGGAAGGATTGAACGTTAGAGAATTAATATTAATTATATTATATTCTCTACCCGGTTAAGTCTACCCTAGTTAAATATTTTATTCTTTACCCGGTTACCCGGTTAAAGGAATAAAATACGGGTGTTGGTGTGTTTCCACAAACCCTAGCCGTCATTTAATTTTATAAAGGACGTCCTCCACCCTAGCCTTCATTCGCATTCTCTTCTCCTCTTCCTTGCCGGCGTGTCTTCTTCCTTGCTTAGGTATTCTTCCTATCTCCCTCTTCTTAATTTTCTTGCATGCATATTTTAATTGGAGAATAAGCTTTATAATCGTGAGGATTAAAGTTTAAAATCAACAAGAAAGAAAAGAACTAAACTAAACTGGAAAACTGAAATCCCGTCCATGGCCGACGGGTGCAAATTGTTGGCGAGATGGGCAACTGTAAACAAGTTTGCAAGGCTTTCCCTCACACCCCTGACGACCCCTCTAGTTGCTGGGTTGAAGGGATGGCTTGCCATGGCCCTGGTTTCCAAGTGGTGGCAGAATTACAGCTGGTTATGGGCGGAGTTGTAGGGAACAGCGCTGTGGAGGAATTCCAGACATCTATACCAGTTCGCCGGCCAAGGCTCACGCCGTGCATGCTCACAGCGCTTGGCCTTGACGTTGGGTTGTCGTGCAGGGAGAAGGGAAGAGTTCCCGGTAGTGCTGCTGGCCGGACGGAGTTAAATTTGCAGTCCCGGCGGTGCTGCTGGCCAGAAGTCGCGTCTTGGTGCAGAACAGAGTTGGACGTGGATAGTTGGTGAAAGGCACGAGCTTTAGGCTTCCAATTGGATTGCTAGGGAAGGGAAGCAGTTAGGGAAGGAAGTGATCTGGTTTTGGGTTGAAGAAGAAGACGCCAAGACTGGTTTTTGGGTGCAGGAAGGTCGCCTTGGATAGCTGCTGTAAAACGTGGACGTTAGGCTTCATCTTTGGCGGTTTTAATTCGTTGTTGATGCTTGGTTAGGATGTTTAGATGGTTGTTCAATTGGGTTGCTGGGGAATTGAAGAAGGACGTGACAAGTGGTGGTGCCAAGGTCTGGTTTTGGTGCAGAGAAAAATGGTGACGGGAAGAAGAAGAAGAAGAAGGGCGGTGGCAATTCTGTAAATACTGGTTGACTCGATACCGACTCGAGTTAAAAATAATACGAACTCGTAATAAATCCTTAAAAATAATTATTTTAATGGGTTATGGGTAAAGTTACTAAACTAACTAATGATTGTATGAAATCGCCACGAGTAATAAAAATACGGTAATGATAAACGGTCGATAATTAATCGGCGTAATTCAAGTGATTAAATTAAATCGGAGGGTTATAAGTAATTAATAAAATAAAGATTTTACCTTTACCATATTAAATTTAATATTAGGTAAATAAAGTGATTATTTTAATAACGAGTCAGTAATATAGAAAATGGGTTATTAAACTATAGTTGGGTAGCAATCACTCGCATCGAACCTAAATAGCATAATGAAAATAAATAAAGTTCGAAACTTTATTGAGTCGAATAATTTAAAATAATTGTATTAATAATATTTATGAATTAAAATAATACAAATTATTTTAAATAATTTAATTGAACAACTTAATTAATTAAATTACTGTAAATAATAATAGCGATTAAAAATTATAACTGTCAACTAAATCATCAAGATCGGGGTTAAATAATTATCACCGCAAAGGAAAATTAAATACTTGTTTATTAGTAATAATTATTTTATCAACTGTTAGGTATTAATTATGAGTTAGATAATTAATTTAAAATGTAAAGTAGGACTTAAATGATTATATTACGTGAATAATCAATTATCTCACTAGATTTATTGAAAATTTAATATTTAATATTTTTGAATTGTTACATGATATGTTGTCAAAATTTTAATAATGATATATATATATATATATATATATTAGTCATTTAGTTGCATGCATTTCTACTCAAATAAAATTATACTTATGTATAATTTTATATTCTCGTTCAGATTAGGATCATTTGGTCACAGCTGCGAGTTCGAAATATCCAGGTCCGTATAATCATTTGAAATGTTGTACTTTCCCTTGTTGGCAACCCTAGTCGGCCTGAGCCCAGATTCGACCACCATGCGCTGTAACGCAATCAGGGTCAAGGAATTGACTCAGTCCGACACGGGGCCGCACCTTTAAAATTACTATGTGTGTTACTATGTGTGTGCAATTATTGATTATTTGAAATGTTATATTTTCCCAAACTGGTATAACTATATGAAATGTTGTATTTTCCCAAATTGGTAGCCCTTGTCGGCACTGATCTCATAATGAGCTGGGAGACGATTTTAACCTCAAGATGAATTGGGGACCATGACTAATCTCAAGATGAATTGGGAGACCATCTAATCTCAGGATGAGCTGGGAGCCGTCACTTAATCTCAGAATGAGCTGGGAGACAATTGTCGACCATGACTAATCTCAAGATGAATTGGGAGACCACCTAATCTCAGAATGATCTGGGAGACGATTTTAACCTCAAGATGAATTTGGGGACCATGACTAATCTCAAGATGAATTGGGAGACCACCTAATCTCAGGATGAGCTGGGAGCCGTTTCTTAATCTCAGAATGAGCTGGGAGACAATTGTCTAATCTCAGAATGAGTTGGGAGACGATTTTAACCTCAAGATGAATTGGGGGACCATGACTAATCTCAAAATGAATTGGGAGACCACCTAATCTCAGAATGAGCTGGGAGACGATTTTAACCTCAAGATGAATTGGGGGACCATGACTAATCTCAAGATGAATTGGGAGACCACCTAATCTCAGGATGAGCTGAGAGCCGTTTCCAAATCTCAGAATGAGCTGGGAGACAATTTCTAATCTCAGAATGAACTGGGAGACCATGACTAACCTCAAAATGAATTGGGGGACCACCTAATCTCAGAATGAGCTGGGAGACAATATTCAAATCTCAGAATGAACTGGGAGACCATGACTAATCTCAAGATGAATTGGGAGACCACCTAATCTCAGAATGAGCTGGGAGACGTTTTCTAATCTCAGAATGAGCTGGGAGTCGACTCTTTACTAATCTCAGAATGACTTGAGAGACAAATTACTAATCTCAGAATGACCTGAGCGATAATTACTCTTTGCTTGTGTAATAATAATAATAATAATGAGTGAAATGATAATAGGGATTTTATTGACTTGTTTCATTTAATTATGCGGCTTAGTGGTTTTATCACTAACACGGAATTGCCTCCGCAGGTGAGCAGCTTTGGACTAAAGAATAGAAGTGTGGTTGGTGGTTCTTTTACCAACTCAGGTATGGTGAATCGATAATAAAGTTGGACTTCCTTATTATTCTCTTGTGTTATAAATGTGGCTATGGGAAACGGTCCGAGACTGTGGGATGGTTATTTTATATTTTAGAGAAACATGATTTATTGTTATGATTCATAGTATATGTTGCGAGATATATTTGCTGTATTTCAATTCATGTTCTAGAATGTTACATCTACATTACCTATATTTTTAAGTAACACCCGGTCCGGTTCGGGCGGGTCGTTACATACACAAACTCCCCGACTTTGAACTCTAGGTCCTTCCTTCGAGGATTAGCATAACTCTTTTGTCGATCCTGAGCTGCCTTAAGTCTTTGCTGAATGAGTTTCACCTTTTCAGTTGCTTCCCTCACCATCTTTGGCCTGACTATAACTGCTTCGGTAGACTCCAGCCAGCACGACGGAGATCTACAGGGCCTACCATATAAGTCTTCAAATGGTGCCATCCCTATACTAGCTTGGTAAGTGTTATTGTAGGTGAATTTAGGCAAGACTAAGTGTTTCTCCCAGTCACCTCCCTAGTCAAGAATGCAAGCTCTTAACAAATCTTCCAAAGTTTGAATAGTCCTCTCACTCTGACCATCAGTTTGGGGATGATATGTTGTACTCAACTTAATTTGAGTTCCCATGGCTTTTTGGAAAGCTTCCCAGAAATGTGAGGTGAATAGGGGATCGCGGTCGGAGACTATCTCCTTTGGAATCCCATGCAATTTGACAATATTGTCAACATATAATCCTGCCAGGTATTCCGCCGTTCTCATTGATTTCGTGGGGATGAAGTGAGCTACCTTAGTTAGTCGGTCCACAACTACCCATATGGAGTCATGCTTCTTTTGAGTTCTTGGGAGCTTTGAAATAAAATCGCATGTGACACACTCCCATTTCCACGTTGGTATTTCTAAAGGTTGCAATAGTCCTCCAGGTAGTTGATGTTGGGCTTTGATCTGTTGGCAAGTCTGACACTTAGAGACAAAATCCACAACATCCCTCTTCATCCCAATCCACCAGTAGGTTCGCTTTAAATCCTGATACATTTTAGTAACTCCAGGGTGTATCGAGAACTTTGAGTGATGAGCCTCCTCCAAGATATTCCGCCTCAGTGCATTATCCTTGGGTACACACAACCTTCCTCTAAATCTGATCACACTATTTGAATCAGCTACAATGTCAGGAATCTTGTCCAACATTTTATTCAGCTCCTCATCACCTATTTGTGCTAGCTTAACACGATCAACTAAATCATTGGAAACAACCAAATTTGCCAGTAAGCCTGTTAGTTGCTCCACCGGGTTGATAGCTACCACTTCTGCTGACATGGCCCAAAGTCTAGCTAGCTGCTGACTTTTGTCCACTTTACCCTTCCGACTCAACGCGTCAGCTACCACATTCGCTTTCCCTGGATGGTATAAGATTTAGAAGTCGTAGTCCTTCAAATATTCTATCCACCGCCTCTGTCGAAGGTTAAGGTCATTCTGGGTGAAGATATACTTCAAACTCTGGTGGTCAGTGAAGACTTCGAACTGGGCTCCATACAAGTAGTGTCTCCAAATCTTCAGGGCAAAAACCACTGCTGCTAGTTCCAAGTCATGGGTTGCATAATTTTGCTCATGAATCTTCAATTGACGAGAGGCATAGGCCACCACCTTACCTTCTTGCATAAGGACGCATCCTAAACCCAACCGAGACACATCACTAAAGACTACGAATCCTTCATTACCATTTGGTAGGGTCAAGACTGGTGCAGTTGTTAAACTCTTCTTTAGAGACTGGAAACTCTCCTCACACTTACTACTCCATTCAAACTTGACCCCCTTCCTTGTGAGTTTGGTCATCGGCGATGCTACTAAGGAGAAGTCTTTAATGAATTTCCTATAGTAACCTGCTAAACCAAGGAAGCTTCTGATATCAGTGACTGACTTAGGTTGTGACCAATCAGTGACTGCTTTCACTTTTGATGGATCCACTGCAATTCCAGCCTTTGAGACAATATGACCAAGGAAATTTACCTCCCTCATCCAGAAGTCACACTTTGAGAGCTTGGCGAACAGTTGATGTTCTCTCAGAACTTGAAGAGTAATAGACAGGTGCTTCACATGCTCTTCTTCATTATTTGAATAGACCAGAATGTCGTCCACAAATACGATAATAAACTTGTCCAGGTATGTGTGGAATACTGTGTTCATGAGTGACATAAAGGCTGCTGGTGCATTTGTTAGACCAAAAGGCATAACCAGAAACTCATAATGTCCATACCTAGTTCGGAAAGCCATTTTCTGTATGTCTGACTCCTTTACTCACAACTGGTGATAACCAGACCGCAAGTCTATCTTAGAAAATATTCTGGCTGTTTTTAGCTGATCAAACAAGTCATCAATCCTCGGTAAGGGGTACCGATTCTTGACTGTCACTTGATTGATTTTTCGATAGTCAATACACAACCGAAGTGATCCATCTTTCTTCTTCACAAAAAGAACAGGGGCTCCCCAGGGTGAAGTACTTGGTCTGATGAAGCCTACCTGCAACAACTCTTCTAGTTGACTCTTTAACTCCTTGAGTTCTGCTGGAGCCATACGGTATGGTGCTTTAGAAATTGGTGTTGTTCCAGGTGCTAAGTCAATGGCGAACTCCATGCTTAGGAGGTAACCCTGAAGTTCTTATAGGAATACACATATTCCCGGACTGAATCCTCCCCTGAACCAAATTAGCGAATGCTAGTGCTTTTCTAGACAACGGGCTTTGGAAAATATTGTCCATTGAAAGCTACCACAAATTCTGCCCATGTGATGGAAGAAATCTCATGTCGACGAAAGGTGGGTTTTCTCCATGAATTTCCACCAGTAAGATGCTTCCTCTTGAAGCATGCATGTTGCCAATCTCACTTGATGGCGGTGGGGCACAGACAGAGCTCTAAACGATTTTTCGGTAATGTCAATCCAGCTCTCCGCCTTCATTGGATCGATCCCTCCAATAAATACCTCAGCTCACATTCTTCCTAAATTTTTCCACAGTGTAGCGGTCACTATCATCAATCAGCTAGCGGCACCACTTGTCGGACTACCGGTGGCACTGGGTTTCGACGCTCCCCTCGCTCGCCCGGCTCTGCTAACCCTCACCGCCATTGGGCACTTCCCCAACCACCATCTGAGGTGATTCTGGGACTCACTGTTGCCCGTCCTTAGGCACTCCCCTGACCACCATCTGGGGTGATTCTGGGACCCGCTGCCGAGTTTGAGACTCCATTCCCTGCTACCACTCCCGGTAACCGCTGAACAATATTTTGAACCATAGAATTTGTATTTTCTGAAGCCTGCGCTAGTCCCTGTATGGCCATCCGGATTCTGAGCCAATACATTCTTAGTGTTCAAATGTGACTGAGTAGATCAGTTCTGTCTGTCTACAAGTGTCTGCCATCTGAAACGTTGAACCATCATGGTTCATGTATACGTTCTTGTTTCAGTTTTGACTTAGGTTTATTAGCGAATGAATTTGTTAATTCAAAACACAACACAGTGGGAAAAGATAATTATTGGACTTTTCAACAAGGTACTTGAGTCATAAAATGTGAGCTAGTGGGAAAACCAGGCTCTGATACCACCTGTACCGACCTGCCCGACCGGACCGGGTGTTACTTAATAATATAGGTAATGTAAATGTAACATTCCAGAACATTAATTGAAATACAGCAAATAAGTCTCGCAACATATAATATAAATCATAACAATAAATCATGTTCTCTAAAATATAAAATAACTGTCCGACAGTCTCGGACCGTTTCCCATAGCCACATTTGTAACACAAGAGAATAATAAGGAAGTCCAATTTTTTATTATTGATTCACCATACCTAGGTTGGTAAAAGAACCACCATTGACACTTCTATTCTTTAGTCCAATGCTGCTCACCTGCGGAGGCAATTCTGCATTACTGATAAAACCACTAAGCCACATAATTAAATAAAACAAGTCAATATAATCCCTATTATGATTTCACTCCTTTTTATTGTTATTATTACACATGTCTTTAGTAATTATCTCTCAGGTCGTTCTGAGATTAGTAATTTGTCTCTCACGTCATTTTGAGATTAGTAAAAGTCGTATCCCAGCTCATTCTGAGTTTTGAAATCATCTCCCAGCTCAATCTGAGATTAGGTGGTCTCCCAATTCATTTTGTGATTAGTCATAGTCTCCCAATTCATTCTGAGATTAGAAATTGTCTCCCATCTCATTTTGAGATTACGTGATCACCCAATTCATTTTGAGAATAGTCATGGTCTCCCAGTTCATTCTGAGATTAAAAATTGTCTCCCAGCTCATTCTAAGATATGGTGGTCACCCAATTCATTTTGAGATTAATCATGGTCTCCCAGTTCATTCTCAGATTAGAAATTGTCTCCCAATACATTCTGAGATTAGGTGATTGCCTAATTCATTTTGAGATTAGTCATGGTCTCCTAGTTCATTCTGAGATTAGAAATTTTCTCCCTGCTCATTTTGAGGTTAGGTGGTCTCCTAATTCATTTTGAGATTAGTCATGGTCTCCAAGTTCATTTGGAGATTAGAAATTGTCTCCTAGCTTATTCTGAGATTAGGTGGTCTCCCAATTCATTTTTAGATAAATCATGGTCTCCCACTTCATTCTGAGATTAGAAATTGTCCCACAGCTCATTCTGAGATTAGGTGGTCACCAAATTTATTTTGAGATTAGTCATAGTCTCCCAATTAATTCTGAGATTACAAATTGTCTCGCAGCTTATTTTGAGATTAGGTGGTTTCACAATTCATTTTGAGATTAGTCATGGTCTCCCAGTTCATTCTAAGATTAGAAATTGTCTCCCAACTTATTCTAAGATTAGGTGGTCTCGAAATTCATTTTGAGGTTAATCATGGTTCCCTAGTTCATTATGAGATTAGAAATTGTCTCCCAACGGATTCTGAATTTAGTGCTGACAAGGATACCGGTTTTTGAAAATACAACATTTTATATAGTTATACCAGTTTGGGGAATACAACATTTTATATAATTATACCAGTTTGGAAAAATCCAACATTTCAAATAATTATACGAACACACAGTAATTTTAAAGGTGCGACCTCGTGTCGAATTGAGTCAATTCATTAACCCCAATTGCGTTACAGCACATGGTGGTTGAATTTGGTCTCTAGCCAACCAGGGCTGCCAACAAGGGAAAGTACAAAATTTCAAATAGTTATACGGACCTGGATATTTCCAACTCGTAGCTGCGACCAATGATCATAATCTGAACGGGAACATAAAATTATACATATGTATAATTTTAGTCGAGTAGGAATGCATGCAGCTAAATATCTAATATATATCATTTTCAAAAATATTAAATATTAAATTATCAACAAATCTAGTGATATAATCATTTAAGTCCTACCTTACATTTTAAATTAATTATCTAAATCATAATTCATACTTAACAGTTGATAAAATAATTATTAGTAATAAACAACTATTTAATTTACCTTTGCGGTGATAATTACTTAACCCCGATCTTGATGATTTAGTTTACGGTTTTAATTTTTAATCGCTACTATTATTTATAGCAATTTAATTAAATAAGTTGGTTGATTAAATTATTTAGAATAATTTTTATTATTTAAAAATATTATTAATACAATTATTTTAAATTATTCAACTCAATAAAGTTTCGAACTTTGTTTATTTTCATTATTTTATTTAAGATCAATGCTCGTGATTGCTACCCGACTATAGTTTAATAACCCATTAAAATAATTATTTTTAAAAATTTATTACGTGTTCGTATTATTTTTAACTCGAGTCGGTATCGAGTTAGGTGTTATTTACGAGTTTGTATTATTATTTAACTCGAGTTGTGTCGAGTCAAGCATTATTTACAAGTTTTCCACCCAAGGTGATTTTCTTCTTCTTCTTCTTTCCCGGTGCCATCCCCTATTCCCGACAGCAGCCGCCCTCCAGCTGCCGCCGGCGATCATCTCCGGCCACCATCAATCGTCGCCGTCCAGCCTTGGCATACCGTTGTTGTGTCGCCCTCACCAACTCCGGCAGCCTTCCAGCCGTGGCGACGCCTGCATCGCCTGCCTAGTGGCGCACTTGCGTTGCCAATTCCACCGCCGGCGAGCGTCGCCGCCTCAATTGGGTAGTCACCTAAACACCTTCGACCCCCAATCAACCTTCCCCGGCCAGATTGGAGCCCGTCACCACCCAAGACGGCCGGATTTCTTTACACACCGCCGTCGCCTCTGTTTTTGCCGCCATCCTCTATTTTTGGCCATTTACCACCCCAGGCTGGTATCCACACAAGTGAGATCGACCCTACACTAATCGACAAAGAGTGTAGGATCATCTTCCGACGTCAGAATGACGGTCGCCACCGATTCCTAGCGAAACTTTGCCTGTGCTTGCCCATCTCGCTGAAACAGGGGACTCGTCGGCCAACAGTCGTGTTTAGTTACTTTCTTGTTGATTTTAAACTTTAATGCTCACGATTATAAAGCTTATTACCAAATTAAAATATGCATGCAAGAAAATTAAGAAGATGGAGATAGGAAGAATACCTAAGCAATGAAGAAGACATGCTGGTAAGGAAGAGGAGAAGAAAATGCGAATGAAGGCCAGGGTGGAGGACGTCCTTCATAAAATAAAAGAAAATAACAGCTAGGGTATGTGAAAACACCCGTATTTCATTTAACCGGGTAACCAGGTAAATAATAAAATATAATAATTAACAGGGTAGAATTAACCGGGTATTGGATATAACACGTTCGGTCCTTCCCGCACCGCGTTCACATCCTCTTTTTTTCACGGTTTTTACACCAAGACTCCCAAATCGAAATATATAACATTTTAAGTAATTATACGAACCTGGTATGGTGATGATGAACCCGCAACTATGACACACGATCCTAAAGCCTTCCCTTTGTGAGTCAAATGTGCTCACTAAATATGTAGAAGATGTTTTCATTTAACAACATAATTCTTCTTTATATTGAAGAATATGTGTAGAATTCAAGAAGTCACTACATTAAATTTTATTAATATGTGTGGAACTTAAGAAGGTACTATGTTAAATTTTTAGAAAAGAACGTAATCATAAATAATTATATTAAATACCAATAATTAGTTTGATAATAAAAAGTCAAAAACTTAGTATTTACTTAATGTGAATGAATATTAAATCACCCACACAACTCTCAATCTCAAACATCCGATGAACAAAATTTATTTAAAACCATTCATAAATATCAATGTACTGATATGATAAATGTCAATATTGATTGTTAAGAATAATATTATTTATGGTTCATTCTTAAGATTTACAAAACTCTAAATAAAATAGCATAATAATAATAATAATTATTATTATTATTTTCAGGGTTTTACAGTATCCACAACTTGGGACTTTTCGTCCTCAAAAATAAAATATGGTCATAAGGAGAAAAATCGGGGTTTTGCAATCTCCCCAAGTTGGAAATTTTTCGTCCTGGAAAATATAATCGAGGAAATTTGGTTTTTTTAAACATTGCCACTCATAAGCATCTCTAAAGTGGAGCACATTGTCCCATGACACTGTTATCTATATCACACAGGTGTCTCATATCACCCATACTACCTAGATAACACCTCTGATTGTAAAGGCATGCCATCTATGCTCATTGGCTAAGTGTCCTGTGCACCTAGCATGACACATAAGTGGCACACCCATAATTATTTACCATCTAAAATAATGAAAATTAATTCTATGAAAGAATGATCAATTTTTATATAAAAGAATTTTTACCCTTGGGACAGTTGACTCTTAGACTTTCAGCAAGGTAATGATTGATTTGCATGGTTCCGTGGGAAACACAGCTCTGATAGCATCTGTAACGACCCGCTCGCTCTGAGCTACGGGCCAAGTGTTACTATATGAAACTAAGTGTCCCATAAATTAATTTCTCATTAATTTTCATGATTTTAAATAAAACCATAACAATAAATTTAATATACAGATGCTCGGAATAATCTAAGCACCATGAACCGAACCAAAATCCCACTGCCATGCAAACAATCTCGAGAAAAGAATAATCCAATAATAGTGTTCTCCAGCTGTCCCGACTCTTCCCATCCTTCCATGCTCATACCTGCGGAGGCAATTCCGCGTTAATGATAAAAACACTAAGTCATATAATTACAAGAAACAATTAATATTTTCCCCACAACATCTAAATTCGTCATTTAGTGATTATGAGCCTATGCTGAGCTCTTAATAAGCTCGTAGGGTGGCCGCCCGTCGTCTACCACATGGTAATTTATTTAAGGGTGTTGCCCTGTCTCGGACTGAGCCAATTCTTTGACCCCGGTTGTGCTCGGCGCATGGTGATCGAATGTGGACTCAGGCTGACCAAGACTCCCAAATCAAAGTATATAACATTTCAAGTAATTATACGAACCTGGTATTGTGACGAGGAACCTGCAACTATGACACACGATCCTAAAACCTTCCCTTTGTGAGTCAAATGTACTCACTAACTATATAGAGGATGTTTTCATTTAACAACAGAATTCTTCTTTATATAGAAGAATATGTGTAGAATTCAAAAAGTCACTACATTAAATTTTATTAATATGTGTGGAATTCAAGAAGGTACTACATTAAATTTTATAAAAAAATGTAATCACAAATAATTATATTAAATTAAAATAATTAGTTTGATAATGAAAAGTCAAAAACTTATTATTTACTTAATGTGAATGAATATTAAATCGCACTCACAACTCTCAATCCCAAACATCCAATAAACAAAATTTATTTAAATCCATTTATAAATATCATTGTACCGATATGATAAAGGTCAATATTGATTGTTAAGAATAATATTATATATGGTTAATTCTTAAGATTTACAAAACCCTAAATAAAATAGTATTATTATTATTATTATTATTATTATTATTTTGGGGTTTTACAGTCATAGCCTAGATCTAGGTTTAAAATCCTAGTTAACATATACAAATAAATCTGTATACCTCAGTATACACTGATAACTCATGATCTTATCATCTACATATCGGGCATACTTAGCCACTATATCATGCTCATACGGCCATCGAGGCCCATATTCATAATCTTAAAATTACTATGGCTCGAGCTCGCTCGAACCGACTCGAGATTTCCCAAATTAGACAAAACTAAAATCGGTAATACCCTAAGCCGAAACTGGGATTTAACACAATAAAATTCAAATCATGCAAAATTCATTTTATTCACAACGAAAGCATTTCATTATGTCAATCAATCAAGTCCTAACATGTTATGCTAATATTGATCAATTTTAAATAATTAAGTCAAAAGTAATTATACAATCAAATACAGAAAAAATAACTAGCATATTGTCATATACTCTGATAACTCATTTCTTATTATTTGTCTAACGTTATCATCATATATTCGGGTACACTTCCTCGTTGCTCATAGCACACAACCAACCTCAACTTAGCACGGTTGTCTTGAAACTAACTTAACTCGAACAGGAGGCTAAATCGACCAGTTCACTAAAGTAAAAGCAATTCAGGTCATGGGTTTTAAAACTTTTCGGATTTAGAAAATTTCATCCTCAAAATTTTAACCAAAGAGGTTTCAAACTCATTAATTGTAACGACCCAGCCCAAAGTGCAACGTAATGGGCTAAGTCATTTCTTTAAAATGGGTACTCCGAAAGTTAAAGATCTATAGTCCATTCCCACTTATAAACAGGATCTTCTCCCAGTAGGTATTAGATGTGGGATTAAGTTGAGGAATCTTACAATCAACGTAATGGGCTACTTAGTGTTGTAATCACTAACGCGGAATTGCCATAGGTGTGCGGAATTGCCTACTTGGAGAAGATCATGTTTATAAGTGGGAATGGACTATAGATCTTTAACTTTCGGAGTACCCATTTTAAAGAAATGACTTAGCCCATTACGTTGCACTTTGGGCTGGGTCGTTACATTAATAATCTGAAAAACTAAATGTCCACAAGAGTACTTGGTCGAGTTCCTCGAATATCTCCAGGTATTTCTTCTTCATCTCGTCTTCACGTTCCCATGTAGATTTTTCAACTCCTCGTCGAATCCATTGCACTTGTACTAGAGGAACTTCTTTTCTTCTAAGAACTTTCACTCGGCGGTCTATGATCTTGACTCCATCTTCTAGATATGCCGGGTCAAGTAGCAGCTCTATCTCTTGGAAATTGACAACGTGATAGTTGACTGGATGGTATGCTTTTAGTAATGACGGATGGAAGACATTGTGCACAGCTGATAGATCTTCTGTCACACCTCTCTCGTCTATCGTATGCTCCAATGCTTCAGCAATTGTGGTTGTGTCCATCCTCACTACCCATGGTGGTGTTGAAGTGGATGGTATTCTATCACACTCATGGGTCCCTGTCTAAGTGTTTAAAAGTCACTTTCTTTCCTCTTCCTTACATTAAGAGAGAAATATTTTCCATCAAACTTAGCTTTGAATTAGTTCCCTATCACATCCTGAGGTTACATGCCTGTAAAAGTGGAGGCCATGACTGAATCCCACTATATTCTAGCCTCATCCTTTAACGTTCATGCAATAATCTGTATGTGGTGCTCCATCGGACATGCCATACTTCCTAATACTCCAACGACTGATGAAATCTACAGAAAGCTTCTTCTGCATCTAGTTTTCACGTGAATGGGCGCCCTCTATTCTTCATGAACCACTCATATTGTCACAATTTGAGATTTCTAACACCTGCCAATTTGTTTGATCCTTCTCCAATCTCGAATTGCAAAAAGGCAATACTACCCCTACTGGAGTCTTACCAAACCCTTGCCTATCTGCCCACAGTCATTTCCTACGGGTCCACTACCATCTGTACCCCTTCCTGCTTAAAGTGGAGTGATAGGTGGAATTGTTGTAGTAGTGCTCCCCTGATGTAGCAATAGAGGAGTCCGGGGCGGAGGGCTCATTGGAACATCAAGTTCCCCCCGTGCCTCATCATCCACAACTAATTTCTTCTATGTTCGTGCTACTGCAAGAGTCATTTGTTGTAGTTATGTTCAGAATTCCTCCCAACTCTTTTGCGTCTGCATTTGTAGCTCTGCCAACCATGTAATGGTAGCCTCCATTTCAGTCTGATGGCTTCTAATTCTACGGCAGCTTCTACTATGTGGGTCCCACTACAGCGGCTAACTAAGCCTGACTCATTGGGATTTCGTGATGGCGGTGCTGCTCTAGATCGGCTAGACACCATCTCACTATGAACAAGAGTAGGGCTAGCTTGTCTAGGAGAAGGAGGCGACAAAGTCCTGTTCTGAGTACTTAGAGTTCTTACCATGATTACCCTAATCACTAATCTAATCCTGAAAATACTGCCACACTACCCATTGATGAAAAATCTGTAAATCAAAGACAACAAGGAAAAAAATATTTACCTGCCAGCCGAAAATGAAACAATCTTTACACACATCATGTATGAAAATATCGTCGAACTAAATCGACCAAGAGTTTGCTATGATCCCAAAAACTGTAACACCCCAAATCTGGTTCATTATCGGGAACCGAACTGGAATGTCCTTAGTCCCGGCTAGGTCAGCTAACCTGAACCCAATTCCTGCCGATCTACTCTTGGAATCTCAAGATTGAAGATCATAATTGCTATACATGGATGAATGCAAAAAAATAATCCTAACAAGCTATGGATGACATGTCAACCAATTCACATACCAAATAATTGTGATGAAAATTGATGAGAATCATAAAATAAGATGGACTAAGCCTCCCCTAAAAAGTGAAATTAAGGGCCACCTTGTCAAATCAACATGCAACTTTGTAATATGTTGTATAATCATTTTGAACCTTGGGTCTCTGTAACGGCCCGGCCCAAAGTGCAACGTAATGGGTCTAAGTCATTTCTTTAAAATGGTTAACCCAAGTTAAAGATCTATAGTTCATTCTTACTTATAAACAGGATATTCTCCAGTAGGTATTAGATGTGGGATTAAGTTGAGGGATCTCAGAATCCACCCACCTTAGGAAATTTCATCCCCAAAATTCCTACACTTGGCCCGTTGCTAACCCCAACCCACGACCTTTTTGGCCCGTGACCGGCAAGCGTAGCCAACGTCCCTAGTCCAGCCCACCATCTAACACGTAACTAGGTTGCTCTGATACCTTTTGTAACGACCTGGCCCAAAGTGCAACCTGTCATTTTTTAAACATGGTGAACCAAGTTAAAGATCTATACTCCATTCTCACTTATAAACATGATCTTCTCCCAGTAGTATTAGATGTGGGATTAAGTTGAGGGATTTCACAGTCTCGACCCACCTGTACATTCTATTCACATTTCTTATCAATTCTGGTTCTTGACTTACTTGTTATACTTATTCAATGTCTAAACATTTTTATTAACATCTCATCAGTAACAATCTTTCTACTACAAAATACATAATATCACACCACATCATCATGTACTCATTTCATTTCATCATCTTCAAAATATTAAACATGCTATCATCAGACGTGTGTATGCAAGAGATATCACTTCTCCTCTCTCCAAGCTGACTCATCCTACTCATGATCATCAGTTACATATAATATAAAAACACAACACTAACGAGTATTACTGGTACAAAAATATAACTAATATCAAACTAGCTATGAGAGAAAACTCTCATATGAAGAAAAACATTCATATACTTCTCGTGAACTGACTGCTATGCTCCTGAATTGACTGCTATGCTCTTACTGATGCCTCTATTGGCATTTTCTCATTTCATTTTCTTCTCCCTTGGGACAACTAGTATATCCTAAGCCCTCTCCTTTCCTCCATAATTATCCTGGCCTTGAGTAGGAAGACCGAGTACTCTCAGGCATTCGCCTTTAGTACACTTAGAACCACAAGTCTGGACATACGCTATACTAAACATTACTTGTAAACATCCACGTTTCTCCTGGTGGGAGGAACTCAAAACGTGAGTTATCAGGATCCCTTAGGATTGGAACAGCCTGCTCACTAATCTAGAGCCTACTTTGAATGGCACGTGCACCCGATCATGGTATGTGCGAGTCAGTTTTCCCTTCTATCGTCTCATTGAAAAGTTGATAAAACTATATATAGGTCTGAGAAGGGAGTTATATAATAGGCCTGAAGGCAACTTGTGGAGGATCTTATTTTTGAAAACAAACTCGAGGGATGTCATCCTCCAGGGTTACTAATCCGGACCACTGGTTGATTAAATGGCCTGGGTAAAGCGGGATTCGTTAAAACGCCACTTAACTCATCCTACAAGTAATAAAGAAAATTTTGCGTACTCTCATATATTTTGATAACTCATTTTGTTGCTATCTTACTGATGTTATCATCATATACTTTGGCACAGATGACTCTCATGGTTCATAATACAAGACCGGCCTCAGCTCAGTACGCGTGTCTATAATTGACCCAACTGAAAATAATGGTCAAATCAACTGGTTCAGACTATAAAACTCTGACTTGAGTCACGGGTTTTACATTAAATCTCAATTTCGTACGAACTTGGTAATTAATAAGAATACATCACGAAATCCCTAGCTATGAGCCGTTCAGGGCTTATTCCTGTAACACACTACACCTCAATTTCCTATCAACTTGGTAATTAACACAAATACAACACGAAATTCCCCACCATGAGCCATTTGATCCATCTGCCAACTCCAGTCAAAAAGACTAAACACCTACATATATTAGACAAAAATGTCAGCAATCAAAGAATTGAATACTGGTCTTGTAGAGGCTAGGAATATAGCATTGCTGGCAAATGAGTATCTAAACACCCATGAAAAAATTATAGAATCTTCTAGAATCATATAAGGTGGTAAGCGAAGGCCGATGTGACCACATATCATACCATAATTGCATACAAAGAGGCATCTTAGAAACATATTTTAAAACCTGGGATGTTACCAGAATCAGGTTAGTAGGGTCAGGCCCTTCTTGCCACTGTTCGTATATGCTATGCTATAACTTGCTTGGCCTTAGCCTCTTTCCTCATTCGGTACGCCTGTTTGGACGCGACACACCCAGCTTTTTAATGTTTGGTAATTTATTCGTATATAGTTAGATGTTAGGACCGTGTCCCTAGCGTGTCTTTTGTGTGCATGCAGTGTAATTTCCAATGTGGGCCTGATCGCTTTCGGGTAAAAAATTTAGGTTTTTCTGTTTCAAGATAACCCAACTCATACCTCTTTAACTAACATTCCCAAACCTCTTTAGCTAACCGAACCCACATATCTATAGGTATGGCACCCATACCTCTATAGGAATGACACTTATACCTCTATAAGTATGACATCCATACATCTATGACATCACTAAGCTAACCCAAACCTCCTTATTCAACCCATACCACTTTAGGTATGGTACCCATACCTATGACATCCCCAAACCAACCACCCTTTGTCTATAAAACCCACCCCTTCCCTCACCTTATCACAATTTCTCCTTCCCTCCTGACCTCAAACCAATTTCTTCTACTCCCCTTGGCCTTCTTCTTCCTCCTTGAAGCTCCAAGCAACCCCCTCCACATTCCTAGCATCTTTGGGTGGTAGGCAGGTTGGATACCTCAAAAAACCTACCACATATCTATAGGTATGGCACCCATACCTCTATATGAATGACACCCATACTTCTATGACATCACTAAGCAAACCCAAACCTCCTTATCCAACTCATACATCTTTAGGTATGGTCTTTATACCTATGACATCTCCATACCAACTACCCTTTTTCTATAAAATCCACCGCTCCCTCACCTTTTTACCATTTCTTCTTCCCTCCTCACCTCCAACCAAATTCTTCTACTCCCCTTGGTCTTCTTCTTCCTCCTTGAAGCTCCAGGCAGCCCCTCCACGTTCCTAGCATCTTTGGGTGGTAGGCTTAGGTTGGATGCCTTAAAAGACCTCCCCCATATCAATAGGTATTGCACCCATACCTCTCTAGGATGACACCCATACCTCTATAGAAATGACACTTGTACCTCTATAAGATTGAGACCCATACCCATGACATCACCAAACCAACCACCCTTTTTCTATAAAATCCACCCCTTCCGTCACCT
This sequence comes from Piper betle, assembly GCA_033002965.1. NCBI lineage: Eukaryota > Viridiplantae > Streptophyta > Magnoliopsida > Piperales > Piperaceae > Piper > Piper betle. The sequence goes on from JAURVB010004464.1 coordinate 54,532, forward strand.
TTTCACCATTTCTCCTTCCCACCTCACCTCCAAACAATTTCGTCTACTCCCCTTGGCTTTCTTCTTCCTCCTTGAAGCTCCAAGCAACCCCCTCCACGTTCCTAGCATCCTTGGGTGGTAGGCTTCAAGGTTGGATGCCTCAAATGACCTCCCCATGGTCTTCTTCCGTTTGTATCAGGTGTGGGCTGCTTCTGTTGCTCGTTGTTTGATGTGTATCACTTGAATTCTTCTATGAATTTATTTTTACGATATTTGTATAGTGTATATATGAATGTTAGGAGAAGTTTGAGTTCACATTTATCTTGTTTTTCCATCTAAATAAATAGATATGATTTTTATAATGCATGTAGGTCACTAAGACACACCATTTTAGTAGAAAAATCATATCATGGGAATAACACCAGCGTCTGTCCAAGGAGGAGAAAGATGTGGAAGACGCCCTCCCCTTCTCCTTTTATAAAGTATGAAATGACGGCTAGGGTTTGTGGAAACACCCTTTCACCGCAATTCCTTTAACCGGGTAATTGGGTAATCAATACGGTTCACTTAATGATTTCACTTAACCTCTTAAACGGGTACATGGAATGGTTCACTTAAATGGTTAAATGGATAAATATTTTACTTAACCTCTTAAATGGGTACATGGTATGGTTCACTTAAATGGTTAGATGGATAAATAATGTGGTCGACTCAACTGATTCAACTAGAATCGTTCGGTTAGAAATTACTTTTCAATTAACCGAGTAATTCATACCTAACCAGCTAACGAAATTTTTTCCCCACGTTTGATCCCACCGCGTCGAACGTTATTATTATTATTATTATTATTATTTATATATATATATATATTTTCGGGTCTTTACAATAGGTCGTTCTTATCTCTCCTTCACTCCCTGTGTATTGAGTTTAATTGTGTTTTATACACAGGATGCCATCGGCGGCATTTATCGGATCCATCCGATGTCGAGCCATTTAACCGTTTTTTCTACTCATTTTTAATAGAACTACTAGAATAAGATCCTTATTGGTTTTCAAACTGAAGGTCTATAAATATATGATACAAGTTTCTTCCCCAAACCAATTATATAAGAACATGTGTTTTTACAGATTTCACGAATAAGAGAGTGAGCAGTATGGAGATATGTCTGGACCCCACTAGTACTACTTCAAGCCCTGAAGTAGTGTGGAGTATGAGGGTATTGTGTAATGCGGCACATATTTTGGAATTTGTGGCGCTAACTTAACGATTACTTTTACTAGCATGAGTACCATGGCGGGTGTAATATAAAGGATGTGAGGGCATAAGTGTTGTACGTATGAATATGAATATTAGTCGTGCATGCGCACCAACACTTCTTTAACTATGTTTGCATACTGCCCAATGTGAGGCAATTCTAAAGTTTATTAAGTCTCCATGGGTAATGGAATACTTATTTGCCTACTTGTTTTTTACCTGTAGTTATTTAGACCGGTGATCAAATTTATTTGAACACTAATGTAGTTGTGAGGTCCCTCAACTTAATCCCACATCTAATAGCTAGTGGGAGAAGATCCTATTTATAAGTGAGAATGAACTATAGATCTTTAACTTGGGTTAACCATTTTAAAGAAATGACTTAGGCCCATTACGTTGCACTTTGGCTGGGTGGTTACAGGTGATATTAGAGCATGGTTTCCCACTAGCTCACATTTTATGACTCAAGTACCTTGTTAAAAAGTCCAGTACTTATCTTTTCCCAATGTTTTGTGTCATTAATTAACAAATTCATTCGCTAATAAACCTAAGTCATAACTGAAATAGAACACATTAATGAACCATGATGGGGAAAATTTTTGACGTTTAGATGTAGGCACTCGTAGACAATCGAATCGATCTACTTAGTCAAATTCCAACACGTAGAATGTATTGGCTCAGATCCTAACGACCATACAAGGACTCGCACAGGATTTAGAAAATACAAATTCTATGGTTCAAAATATAGTTCAGCGGTTACCAGGAGTGGTAGCAGGGAATGAAGCCGCAAACTCACCAGCGGGGCAGGCAAGGTTAGTAGACCCGGGCGAGCGAGGGGAGCATCCAAACCTAGAAAGGAAAAGTTCAGGAAGAACAAAGCTGAGGCATTTATTGGAGGGATCGATCCAATAAAGGCAGAGAGGTGGATAGACATTACCGAAAAGCGTTTAGGGCTCTGTCTGTGCCCCATCGCCATCAGGTGAGGGTTGTAAAGCCTTTTGGCGAACTTAGGTGAGTCTAAGTCCAAACCAAAAGAGTTTTCCATAATGCCTATGGTAACATTTTTTGCCGATGTATTTCCAGAAGAACTTCCAGGGTTACCTCCTAAGCGGGCAGTGGAGTTCGCCATTGACCTAGCACCTGGAATAACACCAATTTCTAAAGCACCATACCACATGGCTCCAGCAGAACTCGAGGAGTTAAAGAGTCAACTAGAAGAGCTATTGCAGGCAGGTTTCATCTGACCAAGTACTTCACCATGGGGAGCCCCTGTTCTTTTTGTGAAGAAGAATGATGGATCACTTTGGCTGTGTATTTACTGTCGACAACTCAATCAAATGACAGTCAAGAATTGGTACCCCTTCATGAGGATTGATGACTTGTTTGATCAGCTAAAAATAGCCGAAGTATGTAACGACCTGCCCTAACCGGACCGGCTTTACTAAAAAATATAATTGATGCAAAAATAACATTCTAGAACATGATACGTAAACATGAATTCTAATACGGCAATAAGTCTAGAGTTTATAAATCATAAAAATAGAACATGTTCTGATAGCATATGACAATATATACAATAAACGTCACACAGTCTCGGACTGTTTCCCATAGCCACAATTATAACACAAGAAAAATAAAGGGAAGTCCAATGTATCATCAAATCACCAAACATGGGTCGGTAAAAGAACCACCAACCACATTTCTAATATTCGGTCCAAAGCTGCTCACCTGCGGAGGCAATTCCGTGTTAGTGATAAAAACACTAAGCCGCATAATTAAATGAAATAAGTCAATATAATCCAAATTATCATATTAAGTGTCTTTTAAAAATTATTAGCCAATGTCGAGATCCAATTATGCCGGGAGGGGTGGCCACCCCATTTAGCTACCATCCCATACATGCGCACACGTACTACGTGGCCCACAGTCTGTAGTTATAAATATTTGCCATTGACTCACACTCTCGGTATCACAAGTGCATAATGACCCTTCTTGTGCCATTGCGCCTTGTCACCCCTTTCGGCCCGGGGGCAGGTGTTTAATCTTTTAGGGGGTGCTGCCTTGTGCCAAATTGAGTCGACCCCGCTTGCGTTCCAGCACATGGTGGTCAAATACTCAAATCGACCAAGACTCCCACATAGTAATTTTCAAGGGTGTGGCCCAGTGTTGTACTGAGACAATTCCTTGACCCCAGTTGCACTCGGTTCATGGTGGTCGAATCTGGGCTTAGGCTGACCAGGGTTGCCAATAAAGAAAAATACAATATTTCAAATAATTATACGAACTTGGATAGTTCGTAAGTGAACTCGCAACCGCGACCAACGATCGTAATCTGAACGAGAACATAAAACTATACGTAAGTATATTTTATTCGTGTGACATAATTATTTAAATTAGTTATCTAAATATAATTCACACTTAGCAAATGATAAAATAATTATCAACTAATAAAAAAATATTTAATTACTATTATTAGTATATTTTCCTTCGGTTATAATTTTTAATCGTGATCATTATTCATAGAAATTTACTTAATTAAGTTGTTCGATTAAATTATTTAAAATAATTTGTATTATTCTAATTCAAAGATATTACTAATACAATTATTTTAAATTATTCTACTCAATAAAGTTTCAAACATTACCTAGTATTAAATTTAATATGATAAAGGTGAAATTCTTTATTTTATTAATAACTTATAACCTTCCGATTTAAATTAATTGCTTCTAGTACACCGATTAATTATCGACCGTTTATCATTACCGTATTTTTATTTCTTATGGTGATTTCATACAATAATTAATTAGGTTAGCAACTTTAACCCATAACCAATTAGAGTAATTATTTTTAAAGATTTATTACAAGTTAGTATATATTTTTAACTCGAGCCGTATCGAGTCAACCTTTATTTACAACTTTGCCATTGAAGGGGATTTCCTTCTTCTGCTTCTTCTCCTTCCCCGTCGCCCTTCTCTGTTCTAGACCTGACCTCCGGACAACAACAGGTCACGTCCTTCTTCAACCTTATGCAACCTTGCCTGGCAACCCAATTGAACAACCATATAAATATCCCAACAAAACATCAACAACGAATTAAAACAGCCAAAGATGAAGCCTTAAAGTCCATGTTTTACAGCAGCTATTCAAGGCGACACCGTCCTGCTCCAAACTAGACTTGTCCTTCTTCTCCAAGCCTCAAGACCATTTCTTTCTTGCACCTTGCTACCAATTCAGAGGTTTAGCAACCTCAGGCCATCATCAACCACGAAGAACCACCACATTTGGACGTTGCACGGAGTAAGGTCATTCTCCCCACATTTGCACATCACCTCCATGAATTCTGGCATGAATGTCGCCTGTAGTGACATGTGACAGCGGCAGGAATTGCTGTAATAGACCCTTGATCTTGTGAAGGAAGAACAATTGGCGTCTACCCACTGAATCTTCCATTACAGCGCCAATTTCAGAGGAAACCATCACCTTCCTCACCCCTTGCAACTCCGCCCACAACAGGTGTAAATTCTGCCATCCATCAAAAACCAGCGATGCGGTGAGCCATCCCTTCGACCCAGCAACCAGAGAGGTTGTTTCCTTGCCTACGATCGCCCACCTTGCCAAAATCCAAACTCGTCGGCCATGGTGGGATTTCCAGTATTCAGTTTAGTTTAGTTTTGTATTGTTGATTTAAGGCTTTAATTCTCATGTTTATCAAGCTTATTATCAAGTAAAAAGAAATATGAATGCATGAAAATTAAGAATATGGAGATAGGAAGGATACCCAAGCAAGGAAGAATCCGGCACCGATAAGGAAGAGGAAAAGAAAATGAGAATGAAGGCGGCTATGGAGAGGATGACGCCCCCTCATAAAAGAAAATGAAAATGATAGCTAGGGTATGGGAAAACACCCTAACACTTGTATTTCATTTAACCGGGTAACCGAGTAAATAATAAAATATAATAATTAACTTAATAGAATTAACCGGGTAGAGAATATAATATAATTAATAATATTAATTATCCAACGTTCGATCCTTCCCCGACCGAGTTGAATATATATATATATATATATATATATATATATATTCAAAGTCTTTACAGAGTATTTTCTAAGATAGAATTGTGGTCTGGTTATCACTAGTTGCGAGTAAAGGAGTCAGACATATAGTATGAGTTTCTCGTTATGCCTTTTGGTCTAACAAATGCACCAGTGGCCTTTATGTCACTCATGAACACAGTATTTGACGTATACTTGGACAAGTTTATCATCATGTTTGTGGGCGACATTCTGGTCTATTCAAATAATGAAGAAGAACATGTGAAGCACCTGTCCATTACTCCTCAAGTTCTGAGAGAACACAAACTGTTCGCTAAATTCTCAAAGTGTGACTTCTGGTTGAAGGAGGTAAACTTCTCTTGGCATATTAGCTCAAAGGCCGGAGTTGCAGTAGATCCATCAAAAGTGAAAGAAGTCACTGATTGGCCACAACCCAAGTCAGTCACTGACATCAAAAACTTTCTTGGTTTAGCGGGTTACTACAAGAAATTCATTAAAGACTTCTCCTTAGTAGCATTGTTGATGACTAAACTCACAAGGAAGGGAGTCAAGTTTGAATGGACTAGTAAGTGTGAGGAGAGTTCCAGTCTCTAAAGAAGAGTCTAACAACTGCACCAGTTTTGACACTGCCAAATGGTAATGAAGGATTCGTAGTCTTCAGTGATGCATCCCTGTTGGGTTTAGGATGTGTCCTGTAACGACCCGCCCGAACCGACCAGGAGTTACCTAAAATATGTAATAATGTAAACGTAACATGTAAGAACATAATAATTCTAGAACATGAATTTTAATACTGCAATTAAGCCTAAAATTCATAGATCGTAAAAATAAGTTATGATGCATATGACAATATATAAAATAACCATCCCACAGTCTAGCCACATTTATTACACAAGAGAATAATAAAGAAGTCCAAGTTTATTATCGATTCACCATACCTAGGTTGGTAAAAGTACCACCAACCACACTTCCATTCTTTAGTCCAAAGCTGCTCACCTGCAGAGGCAATTCCGCGTTAGTGATAAAACCATTAAGCCACATAATTAAATAAAGCAAGTCAATAAAATCCCTATTATCATTTCACCTGTTTTTATTATCGTTTCACAAGTCACTTAGTAATTATCTCTCAGGTCATTTTGAGATTAGTAATTGTCTCTCAGGTCATCCTGAGTTTTGTAAAAGTCTCTCAGGTCATTCTGAGATTAGTAATTGTCCCTCAGGTCATTCTAAGATTAGAAATCGTCTCCCAGTTCATTCTGAGATTAGTCATTATCTCCCAGTTCATTCTGAGATTACAAATCGTTTCCCAGTTCATTCTGAGATTGGGTGGTCTCCCATGTCATTTTGAGATAGTCATTATCTCCCAGTTCATTTTGAGATTAGAAATCGTCTCCCAGTTCATTCTGAGATTAGTCATTATCTTCTAGTTCATTCTAAGATTATAAATTGTCTCCCAGTTCATTCTGAGATTAGGTGGTCTCCCATGTCATTCTAAGATTAGTCATTATCTCTCAATTCATTCTTAGATTAGAAATCATCTCTCAGTTTATTCTGAGATTAGTCATTATCTCCCAGTTCATGCTGAGATTAGAAATCATCTCCCAGTTCATTCTGAGATTAGTCATTTTCTCCCAGTTCATTCTAAGATTAGAAATTGTCTCCTACTTCATTCTGAGATTAGGTGGTCTCCCTAGTCATTCTGAGATTAGTCATTATCTCCCAGTTCATTCTGAGATTTGAAATCATCTCCCTAGTCATTCTGAGATTAAGTGATCTCCCAGTCATTATGAGATTAGTCATTATCTCCCAGTTCATTCTAAGATTAGTGCCGACAAAGGTTACCAGTTTGGGAAAATACTAATTTCAAATAATTATACGGACCTGGATATTCGAACTCGCTGCTGTGACCAACGATCCTAATCTGAACGAGAACACAAAATTATACATAAGTAAAATTTTATGCTTGTAGGAATGCATGTAGCTAACTGTCTAATATATAAATATTAAAATTTTTGACAACAAAACATGTATCAATTCAAAAATATTAGATATTAAATTCTCAACAAATCTAGTGAGATAATTAATTATTCATGTGATATAATGAATTAAGTCCTACTGTACATTATAAATTAATTATCTAAATCATAATTAATAGTTAATATTTGATGAAATAATTATTAATTGATAAACAAGTATTTAATTTCCCTTTGCGGTGATAATTACTTAAGCCCGATCTTGATGATTTAATTTATGTTTATTATTTTTTAATCACTAATATTATTTATAGCAATTTAATTAATAAAGTTGTTCGATTAAATTATCTAGAATAATTTGTGTTATTTTAATTCATAAATATTATTAGTACAATTATTTTAAATTATTCGACTCAATAAAGTTTCGAACTTTATTTATTTTAATTATACTATTTAGGTTCAACGTTTGTGATTGTTACCCAACTATAGTTTAATAACCGATTAAAATGATTATTTTTAAAGATTTATTACGAGTTGGTTTTTTTATTTAATTCGAGCTGTGTCGAGTCATGCATTATTTAAAAGTTTGCCACCCAAGGGAATTTTCTTCTTCTTCTTTTTCTTCTTCTCCGGCACCATCCTCTATTCCCAACTGTAGCCGCCCTCTAGCCGCCGGCGGCAATCGTCACTGGCCGCTGTCAATCATCGCAGCCCAGCCCTGCACCGCCACACCAGCAACGCGTTTGTGTCATCGATTCCACCGCCGCCCAACGTTGCTGCCTCAATTAGGTGGTCGCCTTGACACCCTCTACCCCCTATCGACCTTTCCCAGCCAGATTGAGACTCAATTAGGTGGTCGCGTTTGCGTCACCTCTATTTTTGCTGTCGTCCTATGTTTATGGCCATTTACCACCCCAGGCCGGCTTCCACACACATGAGATCGACCATACACTGATCGACGAAGAGAGTAGGATCATCTTCCGACGTCGAAAACGACCGTCCCCACCGATTCCCAGCAAAGCTTTGCCTGTGCTTGCCCATCTTGCCAAACATGGGAACTCATCGGCCATGGATCTCAGTCGTGTAAAAATTAATTTGTTTTCTTATTGATTTAAAACCTTAATCCTCATGATTATCAATTAAGATTAATGTAATTTTTTTATAACAATTTTCAACATTAAAATCAACTGTCATTAAACAGATCATGATATCCACCAACAACAAAAAATAAATGAAAAGCGATGTCTAACCATGAACTCTACGTGCTTGCCAATGGAAGAAAGAAAAAGAAAAGAAGATAGGGAAAATACCCAAAACAAGGAGGATGCTCGCTCTGACAAGGAAGAGGAGAAGAAAATGTGAATGAAGGCTAGGGCGGAGGACGTCCTTTATAAAATAAAATGAAATGACGGCTAGGGTGTATAAAAACACTATATTTTACTTAACCGGGTAAATAATAAAATGGGTAATAATTAACCGGGTAGAATTAACCAAGTAAAGAATATAACACGTTCGGTCCTTCCCAAATCGCGTCCGCATCCAGGGTAAAGATTTGGAGACAGTACTTGTATAGAGCCAAGTTTGAAGTCTTCATTGACCACTAGAGTTTGAAGCATATCTTCACCCAGACTGACCTTAACCTTTGACAGAGGTAGTGGATAGAATATTTGTAAGACTACGACTTCCAAATCTTATACCATCCAGGGAAAGCGAATGTGGCAGCGGACGCATTGAGTTGAAAGGGCAGGGTGGACAAAAGTCAGCAATTGGCTAGATGTTGGGCCATGTCAGCAGAAGCTGAGCTATCAATCATGTGGAGCAATTAACATGGCTACTGGCAAATTTGGTCTTTTCCAATGATTTGGTTGATCGTGTTAGGCTAGTGCAAATGGGTGATGAGGAGCTGAATGAAATGTTGGACAAGACTCATGACATTGTAGCTGATTCCAATAGTGTGATCAGATTTAGAGGAAGGTTGTGTATACCCAAGAATGTTGCAATGGGGCAAAAAATGTTGGAGGAGGCTCATCGCTCAAAGTTCTCGATACACCTTGGAGTTACTAAAATGTATCAGGATTTAAAGCGAACCTACTAGTGGATTGGGATGAAGAGGGATGTTGTCAATTTTGTCTCGAAATGTCAGACTTGTCAACAGATCAAAGCCCAACATCAATTACCTGGAGGACTATTGCAACCTTTAGAAATACTAACTTGGAAATGGTGTGTATCACAGTGCAATTTTATTGCAAAGCTCCCAAGGACTCAAAAGAAGCATGACTCCATATTGGTGGTTTTGGACTAACTAAATAAGGTAGCTCACTTCATCCCCGTAAAATCAATGAGAATTGCAGAATGACTGGCAGGATTGTATGTCGACAATATTGTCAAGTTGCATAGGATTGCAAAGGAGATAGTCTCCAACCAAGATCCCCTATTCACCTCACATTTCTAAGAAGCTTTCCAAAAAGCCATGAGGACCCAAATCAAGCTGAGTACAGTATATCATCCCCAAACTGATAGTCAGAGTGAGAGGACTATTCAAACTTTTGAAGATTTGTTAAGAGCTTGCATTCTTGACTGGGGAGGTGACTGGAGAAACACTTAGCCTTGGCTGAATTTACCTACAATAACTCTTATCAAGCCAGTATAGGGATAACACCATTTGAAGCCTTATATGGTAGGCCCTGGAGGTCTCCATCATGCTGGCTGGAGTCTACCAAAGCAATTATATTTGGGCCAGAGATGGTGAGGGAAGCAACTGAAAAGGTGAAATTAATTCAACAAAGGCTTAAGGTAGCTCAGGATTGACAGAAGAGTTATTCTGATACTCGAAGGGGGACCTAGAGTTCCAAGTTGGGAAGTTTGTGTACCTAAAGACATCTCCTAGGAAGGGGTTGATCAGATTTAGAAGATTAGGGAAGTTGAAGCCAAGATTCATAGGACCGTTCCCTATCTTGGATTGAGTTGGAAATTGTGCATATAGACTAGCATTACCACCAAGCCTAGCTGGAGTACTCAATGTTTTTCATGTGTCAATGCTGAAGAAATATGTAAATAATGAAGACCATATAATCACAAATTTTGAAGACTTTGGGCAACAATCAAATTTAATATATGATGAAAAGCCGATTCATATCCTGGCATGAGAAATAAAGACACTTAGGAACAAGGAAATTCCTTTGGTAAAGTATTGTGGAAAAATCAGGGGTCAGAGGAAGCTACATGAGAGACTAAACAAGGAATGGCAAGGAAATACCCTAGCCTATTCGTAGCATAAG
>JAURVB010004465.1:0-15088 GCA_033002965.1 Piper betle
TAAAATCAAACAACACCAAAAAAATTATAATGGTATGCTCTAGAACTATCAACCCACCCAAACTGCCCGAACGCGTCCTAACGCGGTAAACGGCCTAATACTAATTCTACGATCCACTATATATAAAAATAAAAAAAAATGACTGGCATACTCTCATATATCTGATAACTCATTCTGTTCTGCTGTGTTCATGACGTTATCATCATATACTTGGGTACGCATGACCCTCATAGCTCATACACGCGACTGGCATCGGCTCGGTACACATGTCCTGAAACTGAATCAACTCGAAAAAAATAACGGTCGACCCGACCGGTTCTAAATATAAAACCCTAACTCGAATCGTGGGTTTTACACTTTTATTCTTCGAGAGATCTCAACTCTTAGCTTAGGAGTTTAGTGAATTAAGTAGTTCTAGTTGTTGTAATTTTTAGTATTTTTTATAATATAAGTTCATTTCTTTTTCATTATGTTCTTTATTTTTATTATGGAGTAGTCCTTTATTTCGTTTTAGAGAAGAATGGAACTTAACATGGTTTAATTGAATTCATTTCAACCTCTTACTTTTTATTCAATTGGATTGTTTGAATTATCATGTTCTTAATGCTAAGAGTAGACTGATCACCTATTACTTAGATCAGGAGGTTTAATTAGATTTCGGGAGAAATCAGTTAGATTAGTCATTGCTAATTCATCATACGACGAGTCTTTTGACTTGTTTGTTGTTGTGGTCGGGAGATACACAACACCATATACGATTGTAAGGAAAATCTTAATGCATTATTTTGTTAATTAAACAATTATCACTAGGAGGTAGAAATTGAGGCAAAATAATAGATGCATGACGGAGCAGGAGCCACCATGTCATATAATTATCCTAGATTGACAATCCGAAGGAATAAAAGATAAGAGTAAGATGTGATGAAGATTAATTTCATGTTAAGAGAAATTCAACTCTAGAACAAATTTTATCTTAAACTAAAAATCTCTTTTTGTTGTTGTTTTGCTCTTAGTTCTATTTTATACTATTAACATAAGTAAATTTATCTCTCTGTGGGATGATACGTAGAAATGTATCATTATATTACTTATTTTGACAGTGTATACTTGTATGTCATTTTAGTTATTCAAACAATGAACTATTGAGAATGTTGTCTGCACACCAGGCTTTTCTTAACTATGAAGGGAAGAAAGTGGTGAGAAAACTTTGTACTTGTGAGATGGGGGTCATTTTCCAAGGATTGCTTGATCCATCATCTTGTGTTCTTAAAGCAATTCTTGTATTTATGAGGATGTAAATTTCTAACCTGAGAAGATTTTTAAGGGGTTTGGTTTTAGGGTTGAACCAACAAGTGTGGGAGGCTAGGATCGAACCAATAGGACTAGACTTTAGGATAAGGCAAAATTTTGAGGATTTCACTGTATAAAATATTTTCTTCTCGGATACACCATGTGGACGTTGAGAATCATGTGGAGGAAAAATATTTGACGTTGTACCCTCCAATATTCTCTTAATCCTTCTTCTTAAAGAACCATTGTTTCATCCCAAGTTCTTCATCGTGTCTCCCTTGAGTAGTTCATCGTCTTCTCTTCTTGTGAGCCTTCTACTTCCTTCTACTTCTTGTATCATATCAAATTTTATTACATGTGATTTTGTTTTTGTGTTAAATTCATTGATCAATATTATGGCTGCTTGATTGTTTTCCTTCTCATGCTGAGATGCAAGCCACTTCTTCTCTCGATTTTTATCCTTCCTGGTTCCCTTCTTTTTCCTTATGCATCTTTTTCATCCACATTGTAGCATACTACATGGATATCTTTGGCCGGGTGTGAGTGTCTTTTTGAACCAATTGGAATATGTTGTAAGTATTGTTGCGATGTGTCCTCATTATCCAATACATAGACAATGGGTGGGTTATGAAGATTATTTTATTTACTCCTCAAATTTTTGGTTGGTCTGGTGATCAAATACGCATGTTGTGGCATTTGGATAGATATAGGATGTAGTTACTCTTTTGTAGATTAAATGAATTACTATGCTTAGTGTTTATTAGTAATATAATTAATGTCCTTTTTTGTATTAATTAATATTAACATTAGTAATGTTTTGTATTATAACAAATATTATTAGCATTAATCTATTATTCATGTTAATATTGGTATTATATTGAATATTGGTTGCTATTTGCTCAATTAATTACTTATTGTACTGAATTCTAAATGGGTAATATAATTATATTACATTATTGCTGTGTGTTAATATATGCAGGAATAAATTTATGATTTATATATGTTATATATAAATTGTTATTATCAATTAATGAATGAATTATATTTTAAATTATTTATAAACTATTATGATTAATTTAGATTTTTAAAATAATGATCTTTGGTTATCTAAATAGTTAATATGTAAAAATGATGATGGTGATTAAATTAATAATTAATTATGTCTACAAATAATAATGGTTGAGTTAAACAAATTGTATTAATCTATGGGTAGATTAATATTTTTATATTGATTAATTGTTGATAATCGATTCATGTATTATAATTTTATAAGTAAATATGTGCGGTTATAAATGATCATCAATGTAATACTAGTCAATAACACGTGAGTTATAATATAATATTCAAGACTTAAAAATTAAGCACAAAATAGATGAAGTTGATTATTTTAATAATTGGTCAATTAAGGTTTGTAATATGGGTTATTAAAATATTATATGGTCATAATTACAAGTGTTGAACCTTAATAGCAGACTTGAAATAAATAAAATTCGAACCATTATTGGGTTAAACAATTTAAAATATTTAGACTAGTGGTATCCTGAAACATTAATACAGGACATATTAAATAATAAGATAGAATATATAGTCGAATATGTCTCTTGGATAATGTTTTAGAAATATTAAAATTTAATAAACTTACCAAAGTTATTATTAATTGTGTAAATAATTGTTACTTCATATGTTATTGTTTAATGGGCCTACTCATTATAGGATAGTATCAGAGTAACCTGCTTCCATGTAACCTGCTTCCATATTAGATGGTGGGCTGGACGACGGATGTTGGCTAGACTACACATCATAGGCCAAAAAGTACTTGGGCTGGGGCTAACAACAGGCCAAGTGTAGGAATTTTGAGAATAAAATTTTCTAAGGTGGGTGGATTGTGACATCCTTCAACTTAATCCCAAATTTAATACCTACTAGGGTAAGATCTTATTTATAAGTGAGAATAGACTATATATCTTCACCTTTGTTAACTAATTTTGAGAAGATGACTTAGGCTAATTACATTGCATTTTGGGTTGGGTCATTGCATGTCTTACTCAAAAATTTCACTTAAATTTCCCCACCTTCAGGTCAGGGTTTTACTTGCTTGTAGTTTTGCCTGGTTTGGGCCACTCTCGGTCGATTCAAGTGAGTTCGAGCCAGACCAATTTTTAGAGCATGAGTCTAAGGCCAAAGTGGCCGTATGAGCATGTTATCGAGACTGAGTATGCTCAACATGCATATGATAGTTTCAGTTATGCTATCGCAGAGCATAATTTATTAGCGTATACACAAAGTATACAGTTTTTAAGCCATGGTTTTTGGCTAGATCTAGGTCGTTTCAGCAGTTAGTATCCATTTGGGGCTTTAAGAGTATCTCATTTGCATTCATCATATGGATTTTGGATCGTCAGATTGCCCATTTGGGCCAGCTTGATTTGAGTCACAAATTTTCACCCAATTGAGTTCAAAAATTCACCCAATCAGCTTTCTTATCTCGACTACTACATATAGAGTCGCTTTAACACCTCAAGTCAGTTTCAACTTTGTCGGTCTCTATCCAATCATTTCTAGATTATATATATATTGTATATACTACGATGGGTCCCTATAGGTCCACGAGTTGTTGGCCTTTTAGATTGTGCCACATGGCAAGATCACAGCCATCCATGTTAGTCATAGTTTCATCCAGTTATTTTTCAAGAATTCTCCCACAATGTTGGATGATTTCCACCCCTAGAGCTACTACCAATTTTGGCTACCGCTGAACCGCTGCAATAGCCACCGGCAGGGCAGTTTTCTAATACGAGTCAAACTCCTCTCGTTGGCTAAGGTCACACTACATGTCTAACCATCTGCATGATTTGTATACCTTGGCTATAACTCATACATCTACTGTCAAGTTGACTGAGCAATTTGACTAGTGTGGCCATCTCATCTGGAGGTCACACTTCCCTACTCTCGGACTTTGTCTATATACATCCCTAAAAGACAAACTAATTATGTCTGATGATCCCTGTAAGACTGTAACTAACACTATCTTACAATACACATCTAATCCATGGATGTCAGGTCAAGGCGATGGTATGCAAGATGGCTAGTGAAGTCAATCCTGTATCATCTCTTCAAAATTATCCCAGTACACCTAACTTTTTTTGTCCGAATGTTACCGAAGATATATCTTGTCCTCAATCTCTGACCCAACTCTGCTCTCAATGTTGTGACATGTGGTCTCTGTGAAAAGCTAAGAAAATCTTTAAGTATTTGTCCTCATGTGGGGTGAGGTAACTACTTGGCCCTTACTTCCACATTAACTACTCCACTCGGTCAGTGGTAATGCGATATATGAATGGTGGTTGTGCATCATGGATGACAATAGTGCGCATTCAGTCGGTGGTAATGTATCATGGGTGTTGGTTGGGCAACTCAGATGGTGGTTATGTAACTCGGACAGCGGTTGTGCTATTCGGACGGTGGTTGTGTGACTCGGACAACGGTTGTGCTACTCAAACGGCAGTTGTGCTATCCAAGTGCCACGTAACTATCCAAGTATCTCCATATTTCAATCTCTCTAATGGTGCCATCTCTTATGATTCTCTCTCACAATGTACAACATGTCCCAAGTAAGCACTGATGTGGTGAGATGTGAAAGACGGGCAACTGCTGCAGTGTGGTCGCCAAAATTCTAGGCACTCTTGGTCACCATCAAACTCAACCTCAACTAACTGAGCATGTGGATACTCTTACGTCATCCAAATCTCTAGCATGGTAAAAGGAAAGGTGTGTCCCTGAGCTTATCATAACATTCTAGTTAAATCCATGCTGGTATCTACTAAAATCAAGATCTCACATCCATCTCATAACTTCTAAAACCGTCAACACGTAAACATGCATTGTTCCAGTCTAACTGAGCACATAATCTGAGATCCTAAGAAAAGACCAAAGGAAATACCTGTCAGCTTGGCTAAGGGCAACTCCACACACTTGGATCAAAACAAAAGTCATCCATCTCAATCGACCAAGACATGGCTCAAATACCAAACTTGTAACATCCCAATTTCGGTTTACCTAAGAACTGAATAAAAATATTATGATCGAGTCAAGTCAGGTTTAAAGTTGTGGGTCGGTATGACTCGATTGATGAAATAGATCAAAACAACTTTCTTGGTATCATGAGAGTGGAAGACACTGTTAAATACGGGTCAAAACACATTGAATATAAATAAAGGTAAGAAAGTAAATAACTTCCTTGAACTTAGTTGTGTGTAATGTTTATCTTTCCTCCCACCAAAGTTGATTCAGGATTTGCAAGACCTACATATATTATATGAAAATGTCAAGAACAAATGTTAATGGTCCGGAAAATAACTAATACACACTAGCAAAAGGGTGTTCTATTACCTACAGAAACTTATAAAAATTCAAAATTGCCTCACACTAGGTAGCAAGCAACATACTTAAACAAATATTGGCTCTCATGCACGACTAATATTTGTATTTATATACACAACGCTTACGCCCTCACATCCTCCATATTTCATCCACCACGTTCCTCGAGTGGCAAAAGGAATAGTTAAGTTAGTGCCCCAAATTCTGAAAACGTGTTGCACTATGCACTACCCTCATACACCGCACTACCTCATGGTTTGAAAGAGTACTAGCGTGATTCATACATATCCCCATATCGCTCATTCACTTATTCGTGAAATCTGTAAAAATGCGCGTACTCATATAATAGGCTTAGGAAAGAGGCTTGTATTATATATTTCTGGAGCTTTAATTCAAAAACTAACAAGGGATTTCATCCTTGTAGTTTTATTAAACATGTGTAGAAAACATGACTAAATAGCTCAACAACGGTGGGATTCGATAAAACGCTGCTAATGTCATCATACATCTAAAACAAGGTTAAACTCGACATGCAGGGAGTTAAATAGAGAGGGAGAGTCCTTCGGATATGTGGTCAAAGCTCCAACCATATCATCACAACTACGGCGAGCTCAAACTCTGAAACTTACATCAGAACCCACTACTAACTAAAAATACTAACATCTCTATATGATACATGTTCGTGGTATGTGCTCATATTATCAATACATCCTAATAAAGATAAAAGTGCTAACAAACCTATAACTAAACATGTGGCATGAAAATTGAGACATAATAATAATAAATAAATAAAATGCACTCATAGATAATTAGATAAATAATAAATATATAAACATTAACAATACTTTAATCATAAAATGATAATATAATTATACTATATAAATATACGGGAAACATGAGCAAATATCAATATATACTTGTGTTAGTAAATATATAAATAAATAAATAAATATATAATACTTTAATAAATAAATAAATAATTAGTTAATACTCATTAATTATGAATATTAATAAGATCATAGTCATACAATAAAAGAATACATAATTAAATATAAATAAATAATTACATACACATAATGAACAAATATATATATATATATATATATATATATATATATATATATATATATATATATATATATACAATTTAGTGAACATAATAAGACTAATATTCATAAGTAAATATAATATTAATAATAACAAATAATCATGTAAGCATTCGTCATATATGATAAACATATAAATAAAAATAAGTAAATAATAATGAATAAATAAATAAGTAAATAAAAAATAAATAAAGAAAAATAATCATAACATCCAATCATGCTAAATCATGTGAATATACATCACAACTAATGTAAGGGTTTTCGAATTATAAAAAACGGTCGATTAGCGGCCAAAAATAGGCTTCAATTGAGCCGAACCAGATCGAACCGAGCTGAACCAGACCCGATTGGGCTGAGTCAGCATGGTTTGGTTAATAAGCTGCTGGGTTGGGTCAGCTGGACTAGTTTGGAGTGATGAGCATGGACACGAAAATGGGTTCGGACTGGCAAACACGAACACGTGTTCGGACTAGCAGACTTGGGCATGGCTAGACGGAAGCGAATGAGGGTGGCGGACGCTGTCACAGGCAAATGAGCCGAACAAAGGGCGGCGGTGGCCGTCACCAGAAAATGCTGACGTCGGCGCCTTTTGGGTCACCGCTGGTCGGGATCGACAGCCCATGCTACAAGGATCATCATGGTGGTGGTGATCGGCGGAGTCCAGCCAATGGCTGGCCGAAAATCAGCCGGAAAGGAGCGGCATTGCCGCCGTGTGCGGCGACGTCACCAGCGGCGATCACGACCGCGGCTGAGGTTGGTGTCAGTCTCAAATGGAAGATCTTGGTGAGGAAAAGTTGTCGGGGTGGTCGGATCGGCTGGAGGTGGCTCGCTGGCGGTGGAGGCGGACGAAACCAGCTTCCAAAAACTCTCTCGCGGGGGGCGACTGTGGCCGCACTGATGGTCATGAGTGGCACGAATGGAAGGCCATGAGGGAGTCATGGGGGTGCCGATCTAATGGCCGGGGGCAAGATGGAGTGGCGGCGGAGCTATTGGTGTGAAGCTCTAAAATGTGGGAAATTTCTAGAGATCAAATAGAGAATGCTAGGTTTGAGTGGATGGCTCAGATTTTGCCATGTGGCACGATCCAAGCGTTCGACAACTCGTGGACTAGTGGGACCCACCTATGGGTATATATAATATACATATGTACAGAAAGCTCGGATCGAGACCGTCTAAAGTCAAAATTAGCTTGAGTCCTAAAATTGACTCTGTAGGCGACAATCGAAGCAAGAAGTGTAAATGGGCCTCAAAACCATACAAATGGATTGGGCCCATGGGCACAATCCGATTGTCCGAAATCCCTATGATGCATGCAATGAGATACCCTGAAAATCCCAAACAGGTACTAAATGCTCCAACGGCCTACATCGAGGCCTAAAATTCTAGTTAACTCATAAAAATCATATGTATACCTCGTATATACATTGATAACTCATTCTCTATAGTATAATAACTGAAACTATCATATGTATGTCGCGCATACTCAGCGTCCATGATATGCTCATATGACCATCTAAGCCTCATACTCATATTTTTACAATTGTTCTTACTCGAGCTCGCTCGAACCTACTTGTGACTTGCCCGAACCGGGCAAACTACAAGCAGGTAAAACCCTTACCCAAAGTTGGGATTATACACATCATGTCTGCCCAGTCAACCCAACACGTTTTCTGGTTAACCTAGACCAAGGTGGTTGAGTTCGGTTTGGTTTGGTTAGCTTAGTTTCAGCCATGGTTGCATAAATCAGAATCGGAATCGGAATCGGTTTTTGAGGGAGTCAGATTAGGAATCAGAATCGGTCTAAATTGTAGAGGAATCAGTTTAGTTGAATCGGTCTGAATAGGTCAAAATCGGTCAAAAATAATTTGACAACTCATCATATAAATATATAAAAAATTAGATATTGATGTCATTTTGATATTATTGTGTGTATTATATTTTATAATAATTTTTCATATTGTTTTGATTTTTTTGAATTATTTAGAATTAGTTATTATTTTTGACTCGAGTCGGACACGAGTCAAGTTTTAATTATGAGAATGCCATGAGTGTTATTTCTTTCCCTTTGCATTTCTCTCCCGCATCCGCCCTCCTTCCCCGTCGTCGCCGCTACCGCCGCGCCCCCCCTCCCCCTGACCCCGCCCCACCCTGCCCTGCGCCCACCGTGCTGCGCCCCCCCCCCCAGACCCGCCCTCGCACGCCCCGCCGTGCCCCACCTCCCCTGATAGCCCCGCCTTGTCCCTCCCCGCTGCTGCTGCCCCACCCCGCCGCGTCCTGCCCCACTGAGCACCCCAACCCCTTGCGCCTGGAATCGGCCGATTTGGGCCGATTCCGAATCAGCTCGAATCGGCCAATTCATGGACCGATTCGGATGAAAACCGATTCAATGGGTTTTTTGAATCGGTTTTCATCCGATCCAAGTGGAATCGGCCGGATTCGGCGATTTTTCACAACCTGGGTTTCAGCCCGTTTTCGGTCGTTTCTTGACCATTTTTGTAATTCAAGAACCCTTATATTAGTTTAGATACAAATTACCATTGTTTAGCATGTTTAGATGTTATGAGTATTTTTCTTTATTTAATAATTATATATATATATATATATATATGTATTTATTCATGATTATTCATTTCTTATATTTATATGATGAATGATTTATGTGACTAGTATTGTTATTGATAATGTATTTATTCATAGATATTAATTTTGTTCATGTTTATCTTATTTTATTTAATTAATTGATTCATTATTAATTATTTCTCACTCGTGTTATTATTATATGTATTTAGTCGTATGTTCGTATATTTAATATTTATATTAATATTCTTCATGATTAATTAATATAAGTTATTTATTTATTTATTTATCTATTGGCTTATTTAATTATTTACTTGTTTGTTTATTTAATTATTTATATGTTTACTAACATGACTATAAATGGTATTTACCCTTGTTTAGTTGTGTATTTCTATATGACAATTATATTATTATTTTATTATTAGATTATTATTTATATTCATATATTTATTATTTACCTAATTATTTATGGGTGTACTTTTTATACATTATTTATTATTATTATTATTATTATTTTTATTATTATTTTTATTATTATTATATCTCAATTTATGTGCAGTATGTTTGTTGTAGGTTTATTTAGCATTGTTTTATTTATTAGGATGTATGGATGATATGAGCACACCTACGAGCATGTATTATATAGAGTTATCGGTATTTTGCTTAGCATTGGGTTTTGATATAGGTGACAGAGTTCGAGCTTGCCGTAGATGTGTCAATGCGCTTAGAGCTTGGACTATAGGTCCGTAGGACTCTCCCTCTCTGTTTGACTCCCTGCGTGTAAAGTTTTATTGTGTTTTAGATGTAGGAAGATATTGGCGGTGTTTTATTGGATCTCTTCGTTGTCAAGCCATTTAGCCATATTTTAACACATGTTTAATAAAACTACAAAGATGAGATCCCTTGTTGGTTTTCAAACTTAAGCTCAAGAAATATAAGATATAAGCCTCTTCCCTAAACCTATTATATAAGTACATCTATTTTTATGGATTTCACAAATAAGAGAGTGAGTGGTATGGAGATATGTATGGAGCGCACTAGTATTCCTTTAAACCCCGAGGTAGTGCAGTGTATGCGGGTATTGCATAACAGAACACATTTCTAAAATTTGTGGCACTATGTGGAAAAAAACTTTAAATAATCAATCCCCTTGTTCAATCTTAATTTTAATTGCACTATGTGGAAAAAAACTTTTTCCAGGAGAAAATGACCAGCAACCACACCAGATGCCATGTTTGTCTGCTATAGTCCAAGCAATAGCTGACTTGTGATCTTTTAATATTCTAATCAGCTTCTCTTTCTGCAATATAGTTAGCTCTGAAGATATAATAATAGGAAGAGTGTCATCAAGCCCTAAGAAAATATACCTGAGATGTTTTGGAAGTTGCTTTAGCTCCAAAATAGGTGGTACTTCAACTGATGGCAGCAATTTGTGGAATGGTAGATCTAAGGTTTCCATAACTTTGAATCGTTGAGGCAAAATTGGTTGTGAATCTAATACTTTAACCATCTCATCCACATCAATATCTTCTTCACAAAGAGAATTTATGGCTTTATGTAATGAATTACTAAACTGATCCCCTTTGCATCCGAGTAAGCTAACCAATGTATTGAGTTCATTTTCGTTATTTGGTTTTTCATCTTTTTCCTTAACTTCATTGGGCTGAACTGGTTCTTGTAAAGTAATACCACTCTGGGTTGTTATAGCTTTGCAATGCTCTTGACCATCATTCCTTGGTTGTTCTGGTTGGCTAGGAAGTACACCCTTGGGTCGCTCACTTGGTTCCTTGTTTAATTGCACCATAACTTGTTGCATAAACTGTTGTTGTTGTTGCTGCTGATTCTGCATAAATTGTTGCATAGTTTGTTGCATCGTTTGTTGCATGGAATTGAACATTTGGACCAAATCTGGTTGTTGTTGTTGCTGAAAAGAAAGTGAAGGGGGTTGATAATGCTGTGATGGTGGTGGTGGATTATTGGGGACAACAACCGATTGTGAAGAATTATTCCATGAAAAATTGGGGTTATTGCACCAGCCCGCATTGTAGGTGTTGGAATAGGGATTGTTGTTCCAATTAAAGTTGCCTACGTAATTAACTTGATCTGTTGCACATTGACCTGTAAAATGTCCTTGTCCACACCATTCACACCTTGGTTCTACAGCCTTAACCTGTCTCTGTATATTAAGAATTTGAACTTCATTAGTTAAAGCACTGACCTGAGCAGATAAAGCAGTAAGTGCATCTAATTCTAAAACTCTGGTAGTCCTCCATGAATGCATGGCTTCTTCCTCTATGGCTTCTTGTGCTCTTCTTCCAGCGGCACACAAGTTTCTCAAAGTCCTTTCAATCTTTGAATCACAAGAAGACAAGGGTGACCGTACTAATAAACAAATGATAATAAATAATAGAAGGAAGAAGACAATGATATAGTTTATTTTTTCCTTTTTTTTTTAAAAATATAATCAGACACTAAAATCTAAAAAGAAAAGAAAAACACTCAAAATTCTAATCCTAAATTAATTAAGAAAATTCGATCTCCCCGGCAACGGCGCCAAAAACTTGTTAGACTATTTTTAATAACATGCAAGTATACACGGTCGAAACAAGTAATATAATGATAAATTCGAGTATCGTCCCACAGGGAGATGAATTTCTTATAATTAATTAAAGAAAATAAAATGAAGAACAAAACAAAAATAACTAACTTAACTAAATCTAAGTAATAACTTTAAATTAAAAGCGAAGTTAAAATTATAAAACTCGTTCTAGAGTCGAATTTCCCTTAACATGAATTTAATCTTCATCAAATCTTACTCTTATCTTTTATTCCCTCGGATTGTCGATCTAGGATAATTATATGACATGGTGGCTCCCGCTCCTTCATGCTTCTATTATTTTGCCTCAATTTCTACCTCCCGGTGATAATTGATTAATCAACAAAATAATGCATTAAGAATTGCCTTACAATCGCATACGGTGTTGTGTATCTTCCGACCACAACGACAAACAAGTCAAAAGACTCGTCGTATGATGAATTATCAATGACTAATCTAATTAATTTCTCCCGAAATCTAATTAAACCTCATGATCTAAGAAATAGGTGATCAATCTATTCTTAGCATTTAGAACATGATAATTCAAACGATCCGATTGAATAAAAGAGTAAGAGCTTGAAATGAATTCAATTAAATCATGTTAAGTTCCATTCTTCTCTAGAACGAAATATAAAGACTACTCCATAATAAAAATAGAAAACATTATAAAGAAGAAACTAATTTTTATTATGAAAGAGAAAGAAATTACAAAAACTAAAACTACTACTTCTACTACACTCTGAAGCCAAGAGATGAGATATGATCAACAACAAATGACCACCCCTTTATATAGAAGTGGAGATACAAGAATTCGAAGAGGGTGTTCACAAATCGACGTAATCTAATTAATTATAATGTCCCTTTAAGTTTCCAACTGTTCGACTCCATTGAACACCATACATTGTAGCCATTGGGTGGCGCCAAGTGTCATGACCAATCAAATCCAAAGCTTAATTTATTCATCTTTTTCTGCATTAAAACATCAAAGTTAAGCATATATAATAAAATATTAATTAACTAAAATAATAAAGTAAAATATTACTTAATTAATAATGTTTATACCCGAGAAGTACAAAATTATATTAAAAATATGGGTAAATATTATATATTTTAAACACTTAACACATATATAGGTCTTGAAATCTTG
Source organism: Piper betle (assembly GCA_033002965.1). NCBI lineage: Eukaryota > Viridiplantae > Streptophyta > Magnoliopsida > Piperales > Piperaceae > Piper > Piper betle. The sequence goes on from JAURVB010004465.1 coordinate 13,094, forward strand.
AGTCAACTTTGGTAGGAGGACAAATAAACACTACACACACTTGAACTCAGCGCTGTTGCTTTGTTCTTACATTTTGTTTATAATTGATGTGTTTTGACACCTCATTTAATAGTGTGTTCCATTCTCATGACACCATGAAGGTTGTTTCGATATATTTTATCCATCGAGTCTTACCGACCAACAACTTTAAACATGACTCGACTCGATCGTAGCAAATCTGATTCGGTTCTCAGGTGAACCGAAATCGGAGGTGTTACACAACCCTTGGACTTTTTCAATCGCCACCACCATCATGTTCCTCATCACTTGGGCCGTTGATCCTGACTGGCAGCAACCCCAGCTCGTTTGCCTCCTTATGCACGTGTTCGCGTCCTCCTGGTCGTGTTCGCGTTTGACTGCTCGAGTGTGTTCGCCAGCCCGTGACGAGTCTACCAGGCCATGCCCATGTCCGCCTAACCAACACAACCCACCAGTTTAGTTAACCCAAACTGAGTTGGTTCAGCTCTATTCGACTCAGTTTGGTTCTAGACAAGTTGACTCATTTCAAACATTTTTAGCCTATTCATGGCCATTTTTGGACCAATTTCTGATAATTGGAAAAGCACTACATTAGTTTAGATGCATATTTACATAATTTAGCTTGTTTGGATGTTATGAATATTATTTTTATTTTTTATTTTATTTATTTATTTATTCATTATTATTCATTTCATGTTATTTATATATTTATTTATTGATTATAATGCATATTTATAGGATTATTTATTAATATTAATGATATATTTACTTAGTAATATTAATCTTATTCATGTTTACTAAATTATATTTGTTCATATATTTATCTATTTGTTCGTGTGTATGTTATTATTTACTTGTATTAATTATGTATTTATGTATTACATAGCTATACTAGTATTATTCATGATTGATTAATATTAACTATTTGTTTATTTATTTATTTATTTATCTCATTATTATGTATATATTTATTTATTTATTTATTTATATGTTTACTAACACAAATATGTGTGATATTTACTCGTGCTTAGTCGTATACTTATATAATATAATTATATTATTATTTTATGATTACTATATTATTTATTTTCATGTATTTATTATTTATATATTTATTCGTGACTGTATTTATTTATCTATTTATTATTTATTTATTAGTCATTTTTTGTGTTGGATGCCTAGTTGTAGGTTTGTTTAACACATGTTTTATTATGATGTGTTACGGGCTCTGGATTAATGAGAGGGTTGTTCCATTCCAAAAGGGTCCTGACAACTCCGTGTTTTGAGTTCCTTATACTTAGAGAAACGTGGAGGTTTACGGGTAGTGTTTAGTGCATCGCATGTCCAAACATGTGGTTTAAAGGGTATTAAAGGTGTCTGCCTGAGAATTATGTACTACCGAACATGTGGTTTAGGGCCAGCGAGATATGTGGAGGAAAGGAGAGGGCTTACGATATACTAGTAGTATGAAGGGATCGGGAAAAAAAGAGAATGCCGAGAGAGGCATCAACAGACTGATCAATTTACGATGCTGTTGAGTCTACAGCCTGATGGCCGTTGTGACTTGCACGTGCAAACCCTATCATGGTATGTGCAAGTCAGTTTCAGCATCTCTCGTCTCACTAAAAACTCGATAAAAGTATATATAGGTCAAGGAAGGGATTTATATAATAGGCTTGAAGGCAACTTACAGTTGATCTTAGTTCGAAAATAACTCGAGGGATCTCATCTTCAAGGGTTATTAATCCTGGAAGTAAAATACGTCTAAATGGCCCGTGTTAAGTGGGGTCTGATAACACAACACTTAACATGTCTTACGATCTAGAAATCAAATCCATGATAGACTAAAACGATAAAGATAAGAAAAGTCCTAACGGAATTGTGGTTCAAGCTCCAAGCCCATCGACACATCTATGGCGAGCTCGGACTCCAAGACCTACATTGAAACCCATTACTAAGTAAAAGACTGACAACTTT